>CM042877.1:548309-550809 GCA_023658055.1 Thaleichthys pacificus
CCTGGGCAGCAAGCCACAGTGGTATCACTGATGTTCTACACAAGGCCTGGAGTCTAGAAAGAGTCAGCTTGGATCTACTAAGATGTCGAGAAGTTATGTCTGTATTAAGATGTTCGAATCTCTACGAATTTAGCTAAACCAGTACAGGTTCTTGTGAAGGGGGAAATACCCTCCAGGAACAGAAATTGCTTTATTTTCAAGCTAATGAATTCTTTTTGAAAGTGTTTTCTCTTTCTGAGATGACGTTACTTACACTGAACCTCCAGGTACTTCTGGGCCTGGAAATCTTTCACGGCTGGATGATCCACGATACACACCACCGGAACGCCATCGTCCTCCCTTGACACGACGAAGGTCAGTCTGCTCGTCACGGTGAACATCTTATAGTACGCGTTCTCTACTGTGGACTTGCCTGTGGGAGACAATTGCAAAACATTCAGCTTTTCAGACCAGAGGCCTCCACATACGCAGGAAGAAAATGCCTCTGATACACGCCTCTCTGAAGGACTCGAAGCAATCAACTGTTCTTCAGCAAACATCCTTCAGAGATTGCCTTTTCTTCGTGGTTCAATATTTTGCGCCCACGTGCAAAAGGTTGGAAAACGCTCCGTTTAAATCGTGACAAAGAAAAGAACACGCAGAAACATGCGGGCGCAGCGATGTGAGGGAGGAGCAGACGCTCTTATCCAGAGCGACTTACAGTAAGTACAAGGACATTCCCCCCCGAGGCAAGTAGGGTGAAGTGCCTTGCCCAAGGACACAACGTCATTAGACACGGCCGGAATCGAACCGAGTACCCCGAGTTAGATTAGAGAGCGAACGCGTTCGAACACAGCCGCGTCTCTCTGAAGGGAGCGCGTCTCCGAGGGGACTGAGCAGGGAGTTCAAACGCGGCGCCCTACGAAACGGTCATCGAAGGTGAGGTGGCTAAAAAGGCGATAAACGTCCGCGGCGGTGGGCTTCGCTCCGTGTGACTCACTGATTGGCCGAGACTCGAGGGGGCGGTTTGTTTACGCTTCCTGGACGGCGCCCGTCCTTGGTTGAGGGTTCCCTAGCTCTCCTAGTAACAGCAAGGCCAGGAGAGAGGAACACAAACAACCTCTTTCTCCACTGATGAGTTACGATCCCAAAACACAACACAGACAACAGGGTCTGGTACAATGAACGTGGCAATTCTTCACCACACTCCCAGAAATTAAGGGGGTCGAGGTACATTTGTAGTGGGGAGGGAGGCAGAGGGTGTTGTTATTGATTTCTTTTTTTCGTCTCTCCTTATTGTTCCATTTTATAACAATCTTTTAGCAACACGGCATTTCATGTCAATAAAAGCAAACAGAACAGAACTGGATGGAGACGAAGGCTGCTCCATCGATGTGAGGTGGACGGAGGGAGAGGGGGATGAGAAAAAAAAGGAAAGAAGAAGGGAAGAGACAGAGAGAGGGAGGGGGAGAGAGAGAAAGAGAGAGACAGAGACAGAGAGAGAAAGAGAGAGAGAAAGAGAGAGACAGAGAGAGAAAGAGAGAGCAGATTGAGAAAGAGAGACAGAGAGAGAGAAAGAGAGAGCAGAGAGAGAGAGAAAGACAGAGTGAGACAGAGAGAGAGAGAAAGGTAGCGTACACAGAGCAGCAGGGATGTGTGTTCTCAGTACTGCTGAAAGGCTGGGAGATGAGATGATGGAAGCTCCCATCACTCTCCCAGCAGTGAGCTAACTCGTAGTTCCTCAGGTGTCTAACCCCCCCCCCCCTCCTAACCCTTGTGCTTCTCACACTTCTACTCTGCCAGCGTGGTGACAGAGAGAGAGAGAGAGAGAGAGAGAGAGAGAGGGAGAGAGGGAGAGGGAGAGAGGGAGAGAGTGACAGAGAGAGAGAGAGAGAGAGTGAGAGAGTGACAGAGAGAGAGAGAGAGAGAGACGAGAGAGAGAGAGAGAGCGAGAGAGAGAGAGAGAGAGAGAGAGAGAGAGAGAGAGCGAGCACCAGCGTAGTGACAGCTGTCGCCCAGTAAGATGTTGAGATGTGGCATTTGTGATAAACAGGTGTGTGTCACTGTTTGACAAGCTGAGAGCCAAGCACAGGAAAGGGATTATTCATCACCTGTAAAAGAAAACATCTGTGGAAAATGCAAATAAAAGGTTCAGAGAAGGAAGACTAAAGAGTTGGTATGAATTCTTATTTGACATAAACAAAATGAAATATAAAAAAAAACCTGACGGGAGTTTGTGGGGAAAAAACCCTGACACAAAATAAAAAAGATTCATACGACGACCAAACCTCGACAAACCCTCTAACAAGGATTTCACTGCACACAGCTTTGACACCTGTCCCATTGTTCAAGCGAAAGACTAGCGTGGTGAGACAACCACTTCACTACTTGAAGTCTGTGGAGAATAACTCATAATTATGTGAACTAAACTGGAGAAAAAAAAATGTTTTAAAACATAATTGAGTATCTTCCAAACTAGCTGTGCGGTTCATGTTCTGTTCAAGTCTTGATGGGTTTCGGT
>CM042877.1:555809-560809 GCA_023658055.1 Thaleichthys pacificus
GTGATGTCAGCGTAGGCCTCCTGGGGGGGGTCGGTGTACAGCTGGCACACGTATCTGCCCTCATCCGACAGCGTGACGTTGGACAGGGACACCCGCAGCTCGTTGTCCGAGAAGTTGACCAGCTGGGAAGCGGGCGTCTTTCAGGGCTGGAAAAAAAAACGAAGACGAGGAGTGAGACACGTATCCAACTGAATGTTTGTAAATTCATGATGACGCCTTTGCCCCTTTGCATGTGTTTGTGTCTCTCTGGAAAGACAGAAGAACTGAGACATAGAAGGACTGACCGGTTTGTTTAATCTTCAGCCAACCGTGCCCCCCCCCTCCCCTCTCCCTCCCCCTCCCCCCCCCCCCCCGCCGCCCCCTCCCATCCCTCCTCCCTACCACCCCCTCCGCCCCCTCCCCCGCCCCCCCTTACCCCGCCCCCATCCGCCCATCCTCCGCCCCCTCCCTCCGCACCCCTCCACCCTTCCTGCCCCCCTCCCACCCCCCCCCTCCCGTCCCCCTCCCCCTCCCCCTCCCCTCCGCCCTCCCTCTCCCCCCCCCCTCCGCCCCTTCCCCCGCCCCCGGGCCCCACCACCCCTTCCCTCTCCCGCCCCCTCCCCTCCCGCCCCCTCCTCCGCCCCCCCCCCCCTACGCCCCTCCACCGTCCCCCCCCCCCCCCCCCCCCCCCCCTCCGCACCCTCCCCCTCTCCCTCCCCCCCTCCCCCCCCACCCCCCCCCCTCCGCCCCCTCCCCCACTGAGCAGGCTCTTTGCGGGTGTCCATGCGAACACTAGTCCTAACTTTGAGGTTCAAACAACTAGTTCAGGGTATCTTTCCCAATTAGCGAAGGAGTGTGTGGTAGGGTGGAGCCACACACACACACACACACACACACACATACACACACACACACATTCTCTCTTTCACTCACTCCTGCTTTCACACTTTCCCATCTGAATAATGAGGAGTCCATTAGCGCTTTGCTTTGCCAGGCGAGTATGATGGAGAATGCCAACGTCTGGTTAAGATGAAAGCTATCCCCTCCCACCCCTACCTCCACCTCCTGCTTTGACACACAGCAGCTTCTCTGGCCTCTTCCCCCTCCCAATGCCATGTTCGGAGCCGAGAAGAAAATGCTTTAAAAAAAAATATATATATATATATCCATAAAAAAACTGATTGGACAGTCACCTTAGTGTCATATTTTTGTTTTGCTGTGCGTGCTAATGCCAGGAGAAGTGCCTGATTCATTCTGGGTTTTAGGCAGGCTAGCCCAGCTCTCCTAGTCTGAATGCCAGGCTAGCCCAGCTCTCCTAGCCTGAACGGCAGGCTAGCCCAGCTCTCCTAGCCTGAACGGCAGGCTAGCCCAGCTCTCCTCGCCTGAACACCAGGCTAGCCCAGCTCTCCTAGCCTGAACGGCAGGCTAGCCCAGCTCTCCTAGCCTGAACGGCAGGCTAGCCCAGCTCTCCTAGCCTGAACGGCAGGCTAGCCCAGCTCTCCTCGCCTGAACACCAGGCTAGCCCAGCTCTCCTAGCCTGAATGCCAGGCTAGCCCAGCTCTCCTAGCCTGAACGCCAGGCTAGCCCAGCTCTCCTCGCCTGAACGCCAGGGGGGCAGGCAGGGAGTGGATGAGAGAGAACAGGAGAGGGGCTGGCCGTGGAGAGAGGAACACCAGCAAAACAACAGAGGGCTGGAGGTGTCCTGGCTAGTGAGGATGAAGTCCTCAGACTAAACAAGGGCCTGGATCCATATCAGGCCCACTCCACTCCACCCTGACACCTGCCTCTCTGAAAACCACTCAAACAGCCACGTGGCCCTTCCTGTGGCAAATCGTGATCTCTATTCACCTCCCCTCTCCAACCAGGCAGGTCCCAGTTGTGCCAGGAACGTAGAGAGAGAGAGAGAGAGAGAGAGAGAGAGAGAGAGAGAGAGAGAGAGAGAGAGAGAGAGAGAGAGAGAGAGAGAGAGAGCGAGAGAGAGAGACAACCTGTTACTCTGCCAGCTCATCCCTAATCTCTCTGATCCCACTTGCCAGGTTTGTATGCATATAAACATATCTGGGAAGAGCTACAAACAAACCATGGAGCAGCGGAATACCTAACAAGTGTGTGAATCCAGAGCATAGCGAGAAATAAATACAACATGCAGAGGTTTGGCTCAAAGGAAAACAAGTTATTCTTAGCGTGCAGGTCTGAGATGCTAATCCTGTACCTCGCTGAGAAAACCGTCTTTCGTGACGAAACATCAGTCTAACCTGTCAGTTATTTCTTGAGTTTCCATTGGAAACCTCCCTATCAGGTATGTCAGAAAACATACTCGTTTTTCTTCTTGCCCAAAACTTTCAATGCTAACAACCGTAGCTCTGTTAGTAACTCATTGGGACTACAATCACCCAGCAGTCTCTAATGTGGCACACAGATAATGTGTGACTAATTACAGAGCCTGACTTGAAAGCAGGGTTAGTTCTGTCAGTGAGGGCCAGCCAGACACTAATGATTTAATTGAATTTATTGATTGGAAGAATGTGCCGGATTAAAGCACACAAATAAGCGATGTCGTGAGGCAGATGGTCTTTTTGTTAATCTGTTTAGACTAGCTGCTAGTGAGAACCCAATAGAATGATTAAAGTATTATGAAAATGCTGATTATGTCCATACTGTCTGGAGAAATACATACATTTACATTTAGTCATTTAGCAGACGCTCTTATCCAGAGCGACTTACAGTAAGTACAGGGACATTCCCCCCAAGGCAAGTAGGGTGATGTGCCTTGCCCAAGGACACAACGTCATTTTGCACGGCCGGGGAATCGAACTGGCGACCTTCAGATTACTAGCCCGACCCCCTCACCGCTCAGCCACCTGACTCCCTGAACATCCATCTCCTGGCCCACATGCAGAACCTTCTCTAGTAAAGGTTGTTCTAGATCCTCTGAGGTTCTGCATGCTGAAATGCCAGAGCGATCTAGAGTGATCCTGTCAGAGGCAGGGAGGTCAGGGGTCACTTAGAAATGCGAAAAAAAAGAGAAAAAAAACAGTTGATGGAAATGAAACAAGACTCAACCAGGATTAGTACACTATCCTATACCGGGTCTTGTTATTGCTTGACGTGCCAATTTCAGATATGGACTTTCATAGAGATATTGGCAGCTACCTTCACTTAATAACCAAGAGAAATGGCTTTATAGAAGAGCATGACAGTAACGACACACATGGTTTCATAATGAAAAAACAGCTTGCTGAAGCTTCACTTTTTTTCTGGGTTTCTGGGCCTCCTGGTTAATTTGTACCCCGGGCACCAAAATCTAAATCATACAGGAAAGTATGGGGTTCTGTTGGGGCCCCCGCCTGACCAGTGCCCCCGCCTGACCAGTGCCCCCACCTGACCAGTGTCCCCGCCTGACCAGGGCCCCCGCCTGACCAGTGTCCCCGCCTGACCAGTGTCCCCGCCTGACCAGGGCCCCGCCTGACCAGTGTCCCCGCCTGACCAGGGCCCCCGCCTGACCAGGGCCCCCGCCTGACCAGGGCCCCCACCTGACCAGTGCCCCTGGAATCGTTCTAATCTCCCCCCCTCCCCCCGTTACGGCGCCCGTGGGTCAGACGGAGGGTTGTCTTCCAGCCATGCGGTTGTTCCAGGACACAACCACGGCCGTCGTCCTGACAACGCCCCACGATGCCCCACGATGCCCCCTGTCTGCGACCGAGGGGAGGGAGGGCGTTGTGATGTCGCCGCGGACATCCAGCTCACCACGGGGGTGCGAGGGGGAACAGACACACCTGCGTGTCGACGCACGCAGCCCTGCTCGCCCCCTGCTGCTCCTGTGGCGTTCAACAGGACAACGGCTCACTAGAAAACAACCAAGTCAGACCACAAAGGACAAAGGGGTTTTATTTATTCATATGGCTTCTTTTTTTTTTTTTTTCGATTTCCGAAAAATAAAGACAACTGAAGAACAGGTAATAAATCTAGAGCCGAGATAAAGAACAACCGCAGAGAGACACGGGCGAAGCTGCAGACTCCACATCACAAACGGAGAGGGGAGGAGAGCTCGCAGCAGCAAAGGCAAAACTACAAAACCAGGAGAGGCACAAGGGCGACGAGACAAGGGGCCTGGTCCACACAGCGAGGGGCCGACGCCACAGTAAGTCTCAGACAGAATAACAGATAGGAGGGGCATGGAGGCTAGGCTGAAACAAAACCCCTCCCCTGCAGTCCTGTCAAAGTCTGCACGGTGCGGTATTTCCCATCAGAGAGAGAGAGAGAGATATATATTACACAAACACACATATATATATAGATATATATATATATTCTTTTGTTCGGTAGGGAGTACAATAAGAAGGACGACCTATATCTCTCTTTTCTCTTCATTGTATTCGTCTGCCTCTCATTCTGTCGCTGTCCTTTTCCAGAGAACTTGAGACTTGAAGGAAATGTGACGAATGGAACTGTTGGCAAAATGTCTGCCTACTGGGAGAATGTTGGTAAAATTAAGAGAAAAAAAAAGATATAGTCTTTGGACGGGGGAATTCTGACCCAGTTCTCAAGCCCTTACTCTCTCACAGCATGGGGTAAGAGGGAGAGAGAGAGGGGGGGAGGGGGAGGGCGGTTACTGTATTTCTGCGCCTTCAAGACTCACAAACACAACCGCAAACTTCTCCTGTCGATCTACAATACTGTAGCGCTGTCTTGAAACTACTACAGATTTTTTACAACACCCTATTCAGGCCAGAGACTCCAGTATTTGTGATGATTATGAAAAGGAGAAGGATACAGACCATAATACACAATGCCCTTGAATTTGACTGTGAATGCCCTATGGCTCATGTGGTACCTTTTGAATTCCACAAAACATTTCCAGACAAAAAAGCAAACATGTATTCATCTTGTCTGTCGGCGTTTTCCTATCTGATCAAAGTATTCAAAAACGTAGTAATTGGTTTTACGGTACACTGAGGGTTTTGAGAACGTTCTGTTTGGTGGACGCCACTGGAAGGCCTTGAGTCATTACATTAACAGAA
>CM042877.1:565809-568309 GCA_023658055.1 Thaleichthys pacificus
AAGGAGCCGACAGACAACAGAACGGATGCGACAACAGCTGAGCGTGTGAGAGGAACTATCGATTATTTTCTCCAGGTGCTTTGCTGCTTGTGCCTGACCTGCATCCCAGCTGTGAACTACATCAGGGAGCAAAGCTAGACTTCATAAATCAACCGTGAGACCCTGGGGACAGTACAGCAGCTAACTCTGTCTAGATCACCGGCACGGGGTGACACTGCATTTTGCATCTCACTCCAGGTCCAACGGAGGATTAACTCGTTAGGCTACATTATATATGGAAGGGGAAACTAATGAAATAAGTCCTTGCTCACTTTAAATACTGTATGTCTGTCTTGTCTTGTGGAAATAAACAATGTCAAACTAATAAATGAGAGTAAAAATCCCAATCTATGTTTATCGCACATCCCTTAGGAGCTAATGGTTGAAACATGAATAGACTGACTCACTGTGGGTAGGAAGACAATGTATGTGTGTGTGTGTGTGTGTGTAGAGAAAGCCAGAGACGAACATCAAATGCTAATTTGCATGCCTCAGTTGCCCGTGCACCTCTAAACATCCCTGTCATTTAAAAGAAGGAAGAAAGCAATCGCATCCTCTGATGCTGACAGATAAGGATAGACAGCTTAACAAACGCTATTCCAATCAGTCTGCCATGATACTCAAACACAAGACCCTTGCGCGGGAAGCTATCCACTTTGTTGGAAGCTGACATAACAGGACCTTTATTTTGAAGTGGAAGGCTACGGCACTGGTTATGCTAATGTGCTACAAACGCGCGTTCAAGGTTAAAACGTCTGAAGGTGAGCGAGGAGAGGAAGTACGGCAGGTGTCGCGACAAGGCTGCCAAGTTCAGGCTTCTACCGCAGCGGTCAAGGCGTTCAAACGGCGGGTGGCTCTCGTGCTCTTAACTGTTCTTCCGGCGGTATACAAACATTCCCACAAGTGTAGGAGAGGGGGGAAAGGAGGAGGGGGAATGAAAGGGAGAACGGTTCTCTTTCATTAACGGGGAAATTTGACTTTAAAGTCTCTTCGTGGATAGACAGTCATGTACAGTGTTTAGACCACCAGCAATAAACTGTTTACCTTTTGCACGAACTGTCCTGCTTAAGTTTAGCCCAAGGGTGCACAATTGATCCACAATAAATAGGAAGATCGATGAATCTAAGGATCCATGCCCCAGACTGTAAGTCGGCAGATGTAACTATAAACATCGGGCACTTATTGTACCTCAACAAACGGTCTCATCAATAAACCAGTCCCAGGTTATTTTTAAATGACATAGTACACAAGTACACACTGACCTCCTCACATATTAGCATGGAGACCTTAGCCAAAAGATCCTCCACAAACAGGCCGATGTAACATAACACCGGGGGGGAGCTCCTACAATGTGTGCCATCAAGGGCAGACGTGTGTATGTGTGTGTGTGTGTGTGTGTGTGTGTGTGTGTGTGTGTGTGGGTGTGTGTGTGTGTGTGGGTGTGTGTGTGTGTGTGGGTGTGTGTGTGTGTGTGGGTGTGTGGGTGTGTGTGTGTGTGTGTGTGTGTGTGGGTGTGTGTGTGTGTGTGGGTGTGTGTGTGGGTGTGTGTGTGTGTGTGTGGGTGTGTGTGTGTGTGTGGGTGTGTGTGTGTGTGTGTGTGTGTGTGTGTTGACTGCATCTTTAGAAGCAGCAACATGTTTTTGTGTGTTCAGTGTTCAGCAGCATAAACTGTGAGTTTTGAGGCAGGAGTAAAGAAACAGTATGTGAAGGAGACATACTATAGTTGGAACAATTATGAACCCACAAAATAATGTCCACCCATACGGACGATATGCACACTGTCCTAAGCTTGTCTTCTGAGAGGCAAGAGACAGCAATAGACTGTTGTCATTTGACTAGACAGACTCCTAATCTGACAACCCAGGTATTGCTTACAGTAGAGTTGACAGTTTGAGCACGTATCATTTGTAGATTGGGGTGGCTCAAAGTGTTGTTCAGATTTGATCTAAATACCAATAAGTTATCGAGATCCTACTTGACTTGCATTTGTTTTCTATGCATGCGTCAACAGCTAACAAGGCTTGCAGCGATGCCAACTATTTCATAATGCTGGCATTTGCATAACTTTGCTCAAATAGATTTGTGACATAATCCTTGTATTTAATTATCGCGATTCAGAAGCAATGGCACACAGCATTGATCATTCTGGCCTAGATGAAACTTGGCAGGTTAGAATGCATAGCCCTCTCAGAGCCACTTTGGTGGAGTGTGTGTGTGTGTGTGTGCGTGTGTGTGTATGCATATATTTGAGTGTGTTTTGGTGTTTGATTGCCCACTGATCTGATTGTGTGTCTGATTAATTTGTTTGCGTGTGTCTCACAGTATGTTAAGTAATGATTGTAAAATAACTTAATGTTATTAAGTGTGTATGTGTGTGTGTGTCACTGCCATCTGGGTAGTAAAGGTCAAAGGTCATGGGCTTTCAAGGGCTTCTCTAGTCTAGAACCCATCATCGCTGTTT
>CM042877.1:578309-582996 GCA_023658055.1 Thaleichthys pacificus
ACAGAGACTACATACGATCTCTCTCTGGTCATCTCTTCCCTTCTGCTCTTCTCGTCCCTCTCTCTCTTCTCTCTCTCTATGCATGTACTCATGCGAGATTTTCTCTCTGGTTATCTGTCTGTTTTTAGACTTGCTTTTCTGTCTTTTTGTGAGGTAGTAAGTTTATAGAGGTAGAAGGACGGAGGCTGAGGCATGGAATCTCTCTTCTTTCATCCGTCTCTCTCTCTACTTCTGTAATGTCTCGCTCTCTTTTACATCTCTCTATCTCTCCTCTCTCTCTGGCTGCCTTGAGCTGTACTCTCTCTACGTCTACCACTCCCCCTATTACGCTTTCGCGAGATTTGTTCCTTTGTTGACGCCCTTTCTTATGTGATCCTTCTTCCAGTCCATCGTCTCTACTATTTGGCACATTGCTCTACCGTTGCATAGAAGTTTGTGTTGTGGGTAGGTTGCTTACCCCGCTTTCCTGCAGGACGATCTATTCTTGAGGCGCCGCAGCTTTAGCTTCTTGTTTTCAGGAGCCACGGCTACTTGAATATCTAGCCATAGAGGGTGTTGTCTGGGGGAGGGGTGAAAATTTCGCGCCCCCCCCACCCTTTGGTGAGTTGTTGGTAAGTAGATTTATGGTCCCCGTATTGACTGTGTGCAATGCATAGGAGGAGGGAGTAGAGGTGTGTGTGAAGGGTGACGGTATAGAGTATATGTATTGGAGTGAAGGAGTAGGAGGTCGTGGAGGATAAGAGAGATGAGGAGAGTCAAGCAAAGTGGAGGGCATAAATCTTTGTTTTAGGTAAATGAGGGGGGATTGTTGGGTAAGTATGGCTTGTTAGTGATTATTGAGGAGCGTGGTTTGGATATGTCAACGCACGTCCAGGCAGTTCCCTGCTATGTGGGGCGTCCGGTGAAGCAGTAATACGAGACGTTAGGCTAAACACCACAATTTGTTTAACATATTGTTGCACCTCCATCTATAATGTCCTTGCAGACACATATTCCTCTACCTTATTTAGCCCCTTCACCCCAACTAGATGAACAACGACCTAGTCAAGGGAGTGAAACAGATCACAGCTCCACTGTACAGATCTTTACATCTTTCTTAATTTCTTTCATTTTCCTTATTCATAACTACATTGGATTATGTGCTGCTTCTTCGTTGTCTAAATAGAGTCTTTTAACATTTCTCTGAAATCTGACCCCAACAAAAAAGTGGGAAAAAGAGAAGTCAAAACAAAAGGAAAGGACACCGGCCCAGTGAATGGGTCGTGACTGAAGTTATCTGGTAGGGAAATGAATCAGAGGGCACTGTAAATAAGGTCACCTAAGAAAACCAATTCTGGCCAAGTCCCATCGTACAAAAATCAAACGAGGATAAGGATGGAAGAAAAAGGGTGTTAAGATACACACTAGCAGAAACAAGGAAGGCACGCGTGGACAAGTTAGTTTTAAGACTGATGATCTAAATGAACTATACGGGTTTCTGCTCCTGGAAGAAACAATTAATAATATCCACGAATAACTGGAGTGCGAAGATTAGGACTAAAGTGCAATCCGTAGAATGACAATGTTGGAAATCCGACAAAAAAACTGACTATGATATTAGTAGAGGAAAGGAATATAGAAACAAAATCGAGACAAGTAATACAAGACAGAAGACCGATGAAGAACAGACGAAAAAACAAAGATCCTGTGTGTTAAACTTGGGTTTTTTTGTATGTTCTCTCTTTATGGTTTAGGTATTTCTTAATTGTTCATATGTATTCAACTTGATTTTATTTGGCTTGAGGGAGGCCTTTTAAATTGTACTAGGATTTACACTTAACAAAATAATGATCAAAAAGAATAATTAGCCTATAAATTAAACGATACACGGTAGACTCCCCTTCCAAGAGGGAAAATTTTTATGTAGAGAAAGGAAAGAATTTGGGTGATTGTGAAAGAAAAAATGTTCATTTCGCCTTATTCTTTTTACTTAAACATGTGAAGTAGGCATTTGTTTTTCCGGGTGTCCTCCTGACAATCTTGATGGCAAGCGTAGGAAAGAGGTAGGGGAAAAGAGGGAAAAGTCAGCGTTATATTTGTTTCTTTCGCTTAAAGGCCTACGACGCTGAAAAAAAGACATAGGCAGAGAAATAATCGGGTTAAGAGAACTGACCAAAGACTCCAATTTATCATAGAGAAACAAAGGGCAGGAATATCCAGTCGGCAGAAAGCAACAAAATGTGCCATGTCTGAGCAACACAGAAAATTTGTGCAGAGGGGAAGAGACCAGAATAAGACAGAGTTTTTGGGTGTCATGGTTACCATAAAATGACTTTAGATTGTCGTGGAAATATTGAAAAGGCCAAACAAGTGTCGTTTTCAATTAATGGAGGAAAAAAAAAACAAAGACCCACAAAAAGAAAGCCAAGGCAAACGAAAAAAAGAAAAAAAAAGCGCAACAACGTTCCACGCCGCCCCAATATAAAAAAATGCCATACTGAGGGAAAACAAAAAAAAAAAAAAAGGCGACAAATACTCAATACTAAAGAGGCAGTATCCTAAGGGCTTGTGTGTGCTGCGATGACACACCCGTCGGCACAAAAATCAAAACAAATTAAGATGCAAATTACAAAATATTTGATTTACAGGTTTGAGCTGATATTTGTAACAAGATCCATCGTACGGACATCTAATAATACTGATAAATACATTTTGTGCATATTCCCATTTACCCATCTTAGTATTAAATAAGATTGTCAAATTGGAGAAATAACAAAAAGGAGGTCTGCGAGAGTTTCTATATTTTCAGAATTCCTTAAAGATAATTTTTAAAGGGATGACTATCCCATTTAGAAGTCGATTTGGATGCTTTCCACGTACTTTCAAATAGAAGACAATCAAATACGTTCTTCACTTCACTTAGTTTGGCCTATGTATATGGTCAAACCCGAACAGATCCAGGCATCCTACTAGATTTGTATTTTGATAACTTGGCTTTAGTGTTGGTGTACTTTTGATTGGAAAATACCACTACTCACATCAGGATATAGTAAACTTCTTCAAATTGGGTATTTCTTTTTTTTTTGTTTGAGATCGTGTGCCGAACACACTCCTGCAAATTAGGAATATATGACCGAAAGTGATAATAGAATTAGAGGGTAGATGGGATCACGCGTAGTGCCTTGAAGAGGCTCCATGGTGGGACAGCTGGACACACTCCACTGCACAATAATTCATTTAGAAGTTACGTAGTTTTTTTGGAAGGTTAATGATGAGGTTGGTTAGACACCACTTGCTGCATCAAGGCTCGGCACATCGCTAGCTAGCTGTGGTCTTGCACTGCAGCTGCAAAATATTAGGACAAAAAGAATAACATTTTTTCATCATGCTCGTAAGGCCTTCACCTACAGCAGCCTACAGCACGAAATCTTGTTACACACTCTGCAACTATAGGGAGTAGCGAGAGTTTAGTTAAATCCAATCAGTGGGGGACAAGACAATACATACCCGTTCTCTGTAGCGCAATTTTTTCATGTAATGAAATCAAAATTGGTGAGTCAAGAAGAGGTAGGAACACCAGCCTAATAAGCCGTGAAGACCAACACACTATCCAGCTAGTGAAGACGAATTAATCGAAAGAGAGACCGTGTGAGTGGGAAGAGGTTGTGACACCCCACTGCAATTCAATATTAGCGTGGGTGAAGTAGAGGGAAGAAGGTCGGGCGGAGAGACAAGTGGTTGTTACAAGATTTGTTTTCTTTGCTTGGTAAGATGGCTTTAATGAGACAGATGAAAGCGCTTGGACACACCACTTCCCTTTTCTGGCCGTGATGGTTTTCAAAAATTTCTGGGCCTCTAATCAAATATTTGCAATAGGTGACAAACATTACGAGCAAATACTAGAATTAATGATCAGGTTCGACAATGGGACGCTAAAAATTCAACGCCCACACCAGCAAAAAGTCACTGGCTGTCGCTCCGCGCCTGCCCCCCGTTGTTTTGACAAGGAAGTGAAGACAGAAGTAAGCGCGTCTTTGAGCACAATACCCTAAAGAATCGCATACTGTGTCCGCATTTCTACCGTTGGAATGAAACAAACTTGAAGAACAAAAGTGGGGGGTCAAGCACTGCATAGTCTGTTTGTACAGACGTCTCGAGGTGTCTGTCGCAAGAAAGCTCTGTCTGCGCTCCGTCTTTTGTTTCACCCCATCTCCATATTCGCTCTTTATTTGTGATCACTACAGATGAGAACCGTATGACCTCAGGTATCATATGTCTGAAGTTTTTGGGAATTTGAGTCTGGGTCGAGAGGTCCAGATTGGGGCTCTGCAAGAAGCGGTGGCACACAAGTGACCAGTGGATCCCGATGCCATGCAGGAGGAGGGGGAGGGGCGAGAGTCTGGCTCTTTATCGCTACCCGTGGACGAACACTGCAATAGGGAGCAAAATAAAAATACCCAAAACTTCGGACATCCACGCAGGAGGACTGTGGCCCATAACAAACGATACAAGGTGCTTGTGTCAGTTTTTAAGGGGTTTTTAACCAGTGTTGAAATAGGGCCACACACAATAAACCCAAGTTGCAATTAGTTTTATACAAAGCGTTCAACTGTATTATATTAGTCTATGGAGGAATTGGACAAAATAAGGGAACAAAAGAGAAAACACATAATAAATTAAAAAAAAATAAAGAACAGTTGTAGGGAAG
>CM042877.1:583096-620596 GCA_023658055.1 Thaleichthys pacificus
CACCAGTCTGGGCCGCGGCGGGAAAAAAAGAACTGTCGGCAAGAAAGAAAAAAAAAAAAAAAAAAGGGGGGGGGGGGTGGGGGGGGGGGGGGTGCTTATCGAACGTGTTTTTTTTTTCTTCCTGCGGTCAGCTTCTCTTTCCATCTAGCTCGCGGCGGCCCTGTTCAACGCATGCATCTTCACTGTCGACCGGTCTGCGTGATCGTCTGCCTCTCTTTCGTTACCCATCTGGCCGCCTGCACATACCTGTGCTTGTTCCTTTTGTGCATATGTTCGTCTGTGTTTTTACTTGTTTTCTTTTTTTCTTTTTTTTTTTGTTTTCTTTTTTCTTTTTCCTTTTTTCTTTCTTGTTTTTTTTAGTTTCTTCTCTCTCTTCCTTTCCCCCCCCACCCCCTTCTCCTTCCTCCTTAATCTTCCTTTCTTTCCGCCACCGTGCCTTTTCTTTTACTTCCGCTTTTACTCTCTTTTCTTTCTTCCTTCTCCTTCCTTCTTTTCCCCTGCTTATTCCTCCCCTTTTTTTTTTACCTTTTTTCTTCACTTCTTTTTTTTCTTTTTTTTTTATTTTTCTTTTTTCCCCCGTTCCTTCCCCCCCCTCCGGTCTCCTTCCTTTTCCCTCCCCTTATTTCCCTTTTTTCCCCTCTTCTCTTTTCCCTCCTCTCTATCCTCTTTTTTCCCCTCACTTGTTTTTTCTTCTTCCTCTTCTCTTTTCCCTTTTTCTCTTTTTTTTTTTTTTTCCCTTTTTTTCCTTCTCCCTTCCTCCCCCTCCCTCCCTATTCTTTCCCCCCCCTCCTTCCTTCTCCTTCCTTTTATGCCCTCATTTCCCCGTCATGGCTCTCTATTTTTGCCTTTCCCTCCCTTTCCTTGTTACGCTGACCCCTCGTATCTCTTACATTTTCTTTATGTTTTTTTTGATTGTTACTAGTGTGTGGTGTGTGTGTGGGTATATGGTTTTTCACCGTTTTTCCTCAGGACATTGGCGTGTGATAATTGGCCGAGTGGCTCGGGGCTCTCTGTCCTTTCAGCTCCGGGTCCTGTCCTCCCCGGGCCCCCCGCCCCCCGCCTCCTTCTGCCTACAGCTGCCATGGTAACCAGGCCGCACAGCCTGCCCCAGGGTCCCCATCCTCACACAAAGCCTACCCCCTCCCCGTCCCGTCCCCCCAGATGTCACCCAGCCTCACAGCCTCCCTCCAGGGTCCCCCGCCTCACAGCAGCCAGCCTCCCCCAAGGGTCCCCAGCCTCACAGCCCTCACACCCTCCCCCAGGGTCCCCAGCCTCACAGCCTCCCCCAGGGTCCCCAGCCTCACAGCCTCCCCCAGGGTCCCCAGCCTCACAGCCCAGCCTGCCCCAGGGTCCCCAGCCTCACAGCCAGCCTGCCCCAGGGGTCCCCAGCCTCCACAAAAGCCAGCCGCCCACCGTGCACAATCACCAGAGCCCACCAGCCTCCGTTCGCCCAGGGTCCCCCCCCGCCCCACTCCTCCCCCAAGCCTCAACAAGTACAAAGCCTCCCCCATGGGAAAGGTCACCAACAGCCATGCACAGCCAAAGACAGAAGCCCCTCAGCTCCCATCTTCTCCTCCTTCCAAAAACGACAAGACGACAACACAAGCCACAAAGCCCGCCTCTTCTGTCTTCCCAGGGTCCCCCCAGCCTTCACAATCATCACTCACAACAGTCAAAAAAACAAGAATAACATAAAATCGAACTCATCACACAACAAAAGCCACAAACAACAAACCCCCCAGCACCCAGCCTCAACAAACATGCCTCCCCCCAGGGTTATACAGTCACACACATAACACAATCAATCACACAATAGACAGCCTCCTCCTTCCCCCATATGTACGGTGAGGGCCCACCACAAAAAACCAACATCATCCGGATCATCACACATCACAAACACAATCAACAAAAAAAACAAACACATCACAAACCAGGACACAACAAAGAAACAAAACATAAGCAACACAACCAGCACAAAAAGAATGGACAGAACAGCCAAAAAAAACAAAACGAACACATGACCTCCCCAGGGGTCCCCAGCCTCACAGCCCAGCCCGGCTTTCAGTCAAACACTAAAAATAGCCACGCCCTCACACGGGGCTCCCAAAACCCAGCCCCCCTCCTGGACTGTGAGGGGGGGGGGGGGGTGGGGGGGGTCCCTGTCAGAGGAGTGTTGTGATGAGGCTGGCATGTCACCATGAGAGGGGGGGGGGGGCACCAGGGGGTTTGCGTGAGGGGGTGGGGCGTCGGGGTGGTTCATCCAATGGTGGAGCCGATCAGCTGTGAGTCTGAGGTTGGCTTGCTGGAACATGCAGGAAGGTGAAAACACGACACACACTCCAGGCCTTTTCTTCCCACACGACTGAAGAAGAAACACACCATGAAGCACCTCCACAGTAAGATGATCTTGATAGATTGAGGATACCTAAGACATGGCCTAGGGTCTAATACTGTACCCATTCACATCAACGAGCAAAAGTAGGTTGCTGTATATAGAAAACAAGAAGGGGATCTGATCTTGAAAACAACTACTTCTGCAGAGTAGGTTAATGACATGACATCTTAGAAGGAGGTGTTCCGTGAGCTAGAAAAGTAAATCAGAACATCAAGCACCTGGCATGCGTGTGCATCTGTGAAATCTTCCTCCAAAGAGGAGATGTGTTTTCTGGAGTGAATCATCAAGTCTGATGCGGTTTTTATTTTTTCAGAGTCAGACCATCACATTTCTCACTGTAGCAGATAACCACAGAGAGGCTTCTTGTTCCGTTCGCTGCAAGCTCTCTTCCTCGTACGGCCATTACAATCACGACCCTTATTTACCTCAGTATGCAGAGAGGACAGCACTCAGTAGTTGTTTGGCCCCAAACCCTCCTCTCCTTCCCTTCTTCTGTAACGAGTCTTGACTCTCTGCGATTTCTGTTTTAAATGGGAAAATGAGGCGGAGAGGGGGTGGGGGGGGGGTTGCTACTGAAGTGTTGTGCCCCCGTCGCTGGATGGACACGCTCTTTATTCTCGACAGACGGGTTGGAAACCCCCCCTCCCTCCACACACACACACACTGCACACGCACAGACACACTCACACACACACTCTATATGCCATAAACCCAAACCCTCTCTCTTCCCCCCTCCCTCTCTGCCTCCGTCTCCCCCTCTACCTCACTCCTTCCCTCTCTCTCTACCTAGAGCACATCTCAGACCCCCCCCCCCCCTCTCTACTGTACACTTGCTCAGCTAATGGATTCAGAGACTTTCTTACTCTCTCTCTCTTCCTCTCTCCCTCTCTCTCTCCCTCTCTCCCTCCCTCCCTCTAACTTATTTAATATTTTTCCATTTGGCAAGCGTAACATTTTTTATATTTCTCTTCATCATTAGGAGACGCTTTTATCCAAAACGAAGACAAATAGTGCCTGAAGAAAGCCCAGCAACAGCCCAGCAGAAGCCGGAGGTTCAGCAGCGCGTAGTTCCAACATTGGAGTCAAGGAAAGGCCTGTATTTATGACCGCACTGCAAAGCAACCCCATCTCAGCCAGCAGGCACGATGAACAAGAGGAACACTACAGTATCCAACAATAATAATACTGTGTAACAATAGCATCTCAATTACTTAAGTGTATAGCACCCTGACGGCTCGTAGCAACAACAGCCAGCTTGGCTAGCTAGGTCTTGTCATGGTTGCCACTACATTTCACATCAGCAAGGACCAAAAGTCTTTCGTAATTCTTTTAAACAATATCTTGTATGCCTTTCATTGTACAGTTTGAGGAATCGTAACAATTCAGCATGCCACTGACATCCAACACTTCAATATCGCCCCTGCTCACTTGAAATACTCGCGTTCGCAATGGCTTCTCCCTGCCTTTGCTAAAGCACACACACCTACACACACCTACACACACACACACCTACACACACCTACACACACACACCTGCACACACCCACCTACACACACATACAAACGCACACCTACACAAACACACATACACACACATACAAACCACACATTTTTGCACTTGTGGTTTTGGTAACCTTGGAGAACAGTCAGAGACCATGGTGTCCTTCTGTCTCTGCAGCAAAACCTCTCTCTCCCTCCCTTCCCCTCCCGCTCTCTCTCTCTCTCTCTCTCCTCCCTCCTGCCGCTCTCTCTGTCTCTCTCCCTCTCCTCTCTCTCTCTCTCCCAGAAGCAGAAACAAGCTCATAACTAATATGTGTATGAAGCACTGGTAGAAGATGAAGGCTGTCTATTCCATTGAGTACGACTGAAGGAAAAAAGAAGCTGATAATGTCTTTTCCTACCTGCACTAAATTAGACCTTGTCTTTTTAAGCTAAACAACAGCAGGGAGTTAAAGAGTCAAGGGCCCTCTGGATCCTTTCTTGTGTTTTATCTGAAGATAAATAGTATTATTTTACCCCTGCCCAGGCAGGGGTAAATTGCTCTTCGTTGCTATTCGGTCTCGTTCCTGGATGTTTGTTATTAAGAGCAAAACAAAGGCCGTCTGTGAGAAACAGCTTCCACAAGGAGCTGTGGGAAGGTGGAGGCAGACCAACGGTGGGGGTGTGTTGGGAGCTGGGTGTAGTGGGATGTGTCTGATAAAGGTGGAGGACCTAATATAGGACCACAACAAGCCTCTCGCCCTCTGAGAGAGAGGGAGAAGAGGGAGGGGAGAGAGAGAGAGAGGAGGGAGAGAGGGAGAGCGAGGAGAGAGAGAGAGGGGGAGAAAGAGAGAGGGAGAGAGAGAGCAGGGGAGAGAGGGAGAGGGAAGAGAGAGGAGAGGGAGGGAGAGGGGGAGAGAGAGATAGAGAGAGAAGAGGGAGAGGGAGAGGGGGGTGCGAGAGACGAGAGATAGAGAGAGGAGATGGAGAGGGGAGGGGGGAGGGAGAGTAGGGGAGGGAGGGACACGGGATAGGATAGAGGTGGTAAAGGGACAGGAAGGAGGGAGGGAGAGAGGGAGAGTAGGGGAGAGTGGAGGGAGTATTAAGGAGAGGCGGGAGAGAGGGGAGGAGAGGAGAGAGGGATGAGAGGGGGGGAGGGGAGAGATGAGAGAGGAGAGAGGGGGAGAGGGAGAGTAGGGTGGAGGAGAGAGAGAGGGAGAGAAGGGAGAGGGAGATGAGGGGTGAGACAGAGAGTGAAGCGGGTAGAAGAGGGGAGGTCCATGCAGGCAAAGGTGGGGGCCAGGCTGGATTTGAACCCTGGCCGCTGAGTAAGGCCTCAGCCTGCATGGTACACACTTATCCAGTGAGCTAAGGGTACTAATCACACTAAAGTAAAAAACGTTCCTGAACACAACAAAGGAGTCTGACAAACGTCACTAGCTCAGATAAGCCCCAAGAGCAGGAAACAATCAATTAAGACCAGTGTTTGTGTGTGTGTGTGTGTGTAGCTTGTTCCTCATTGTGTGTGTGTGTGTGTGTGTGTGTACATTATTCCTCAGTGTTTGTGTTGTGTGCGGGGGGGAGGGTCATTGAATAGAAAACACAAGGTGAAATCAACACTTCACTTTTTTTACAATTTCTCCGACTGAGATAACAGAAACACAAATGAGCTGGCACAGCACTCAAATTGTTTTCCATCAAGTCTCAAGTCTGCCAAGATTGCAGTTTAAACCAGTAGTTTCATTCCCTCCTTAATCCTTACTGGTTTGTTTACCACTGCACTGATATCAACGTGGGGACCGTTTGAGACGGGGAGGCCTGTCGATGCACAACACTGGAGGGAAAATAACAGACTGTTTGGAGGGAAATTCAATTTTTAGATTAGAGGCAATCTTGTGAGAAAACCTCTCTCAAAAAACCATCTCGGCAGATGTCTTTGTAGTAAGAGAAATGCTTCGACCTGATTAGGCTTTAAATGTGTTTTTTTGTTTTATCTTTTCGGGGGGGGGTGGAGGGGGGGGGGCATGGTGAGTAGTGACATGCTAGAGATCCCATCTCCACAAGTGTTTTCTTTTTTTTTTTGTCTTTTTTTTTTCTCGGTGAAATGTTACTGTAATTATGTGGTAAATTGAAACCATAATTGGAAACGAACTGCCCTGGGCTGAGGGAGCTGAACAATCAGGGAGGTACATGGCTCCTGGGGAAAGGTGAGGACCTTTCCTACAACCACCTGACTTGACATGTAACCATCCCTCTGGTCAGCTAATGAGCAGCCCAGTAGAGCAGCCATCACCTAGCACCCATCACCTAGCACCCATCACCTAGCACCCATCACCTAGCACCCTGACACAGGCAGCCCAGTAGAGCAGCCATCACCTAGCACCCATCACCTAGCACCCTGACACAGGCAGCCCAGTAGAGCACCCATCACCTAGCACCCTGACACAGGCAGCCCAGTAGAGCAGCCATCACCTAGCACCCATCACCTAGCACCCTGACACAGGCAGCCCAGTAGAGCAGCCATCACCTAGCACCCATCACCTAGCACCCTGACACAGGCAGCCCAGTAGAGCAGCCATCACCTAGCACCCATCACCTAGCACCCTGACACAGGCAGCCCAGTAGAGCAGCCATCACCTAGCACCCATCACCTAGCACCCTGACACAGCCCCTCATCCCACTGCAGGCGTTGGAACGGTACACTTGAATCAGCCAACCAGTGAGGTCACTGTGCACCAGGCGTATCATTGTTTTCCAAGCTATGTTCGAGCAGTGAGAAGTGAGTACCATGGCACGGTCAGAGGTCAGAGGTCAGAGTTCACCAAGAGATGCTCTGGAGCTATTGGGTGTGTTTCTGAGAACATTGCTGTACGCTGTAGGGTCATGACTGGAGGAATGTCCCTAAACCAAAATACATCCCTAAACGACTCCAGTTTCTATATTTAGACTGCTGGGTTTTTAGATCTCTACAGAGAGAGAAACATATTTCTTCCAAATACGGTCTGCATTTCATTTGTACCTAATAATACTTCCTCATCTGTGTACTTGTTCCATATAGATTGTATGAGGCAAAGTTTATGGATTTTCTCTGAGCCAAGAGAGACTTATTTAGATAAATGATCAAAACGAGCAAAATGCATTGCACTGGATCAGGTTGAATGACCATCCAAATGAGAGATCTTTTGACAAATCGTCAACAGCATATTCCTGCTTTGGAGTGAATTAACTGTGAATAATTATCCTACTGTATTGCTGTGTGTGATTACAGCAAATCTATAAATAGAAAAACAACGTGATAAAATCAGAGTTGATCTTCCATAACAATATTATTCAATGATTACATTAGACTTTGCATAATCAGATTCCGGCTGTTAACCATCTCAAAACGAACAACTAAACCTGTGAACAAAACACACTGTTCTCTAAAGAAGCTCCTGAAAAGGTGGGGAAAGCACACTAATGTGATTGTCAGCTAGCTTGAGTACACACACACAAACACACTTCTGAATTAAGCCTACCCCAAAAGTTTTCAAAGTGTGGTGTAGAAAAATAGTCAAGACAACCTTCAACATTGTTTTTCTCAAAAATGGTTTTCTTGAAGAGTTGTTGTATTTTACTTCTTTTCCTTCTGGTGGCAGAATACCGTGTCTTCATGTTTAGCCTGGAATCTAAAACCTGGAAGTGAGTTTTTTATGGTGTGAATCAGCGGAAGAATCCTCTCTTTCCTGCGCCTGCTAGCGCCAGGAGATGCTACACGCAGCTCATTATCCAAGTCTACACCCAAGCTTTAAAAAATACAAAAAGATTACCTTCCCTGCAGATGACAGTTGCACCTAATATATAGATTATATATGAACGAAGCTGGAATCATTAAATTTACCATTATCTGAAACCTTATTATAGTATAGGAAAGCTGCAAGAAGTCAGTTACCGTTCCGACCTGACACTAGACGTACTTAAGTCACAGTAGGATTCAGGGAGTTTAAAATAAAGTAAAAATAAAATGATTAATGGGAGGGCTCCTCTTAGCTCCCTGTCAACGCCTCACAGCAGTCTCTTCCTTCCCACGACCGTTCTCCACTAAGTCCCTCTCCTGCCCTTTCCCTCCCCTCTCGTCCTTCCCCACATCTCTCCCCTCTCCTCCTTCCCCCATCTCTCTCCTCCTTCCCCTCTCTGCATACAACACAAACACACTCCTTTTGCGCGAGCAATTCACGCTCTCGCAGATTCATTTGTTTGTGTCAGCTCAAAGGTTATTGCTTGGCAGAAGTCGTTCATTAAACCGGACCTCGGTTAAGAACCCCCCCCCTTAATCCGCCATCTCCTCCGGGAGATCCCCAGTATGAAAGTGACAAAGTTATCTCCGGGTGTGGTGGCTGTGTAAGAGCTGAGTCCCCAGGGGCCTTGTTATTAGCAGGGTGGGCGACCGCGGCTCTCCTGGAGGTGAAGGCCAGGATAATGAGGAGGTGAGACGACGACACCCAGAGAACGAGCGCTCCCCCCCCACCCCCCCCCTCACACTCCAGACGATCAGACTCTCTCTGTTTCTTATTGGTGCGAATCACACTTCTGCCTTCTCATGAGCAGGAGAGGAGAAGAGAATGAGGGTAAATTACTCTTGGTCTCCCTCTGGTCGTATAGCAATTTCCTTTTGGAGAACTGGAACGTCCAGATGAGGCTACAGTGGATTGAGGCGACCTCTTCCCATCCATCCATGCTCGTGTTGTTGCTGTGCAGCTTTGCTGAGGCTGTTAACTGGGTTGGGGTTTGGAACATCATCATCATCATCGCTTAAATCTTAAATAGACGGTTTCCTGTGCAAACACAAGACCTCAGTTGTATTTCGGGCTTTTGGAAAAAAAAAATTTGAACGCAGTTTAAATTAGATTAGTGGTAGAACAAAGAGCGGTTACCACAACATAAACCTAAATTCCCACAAGGGGTTACGGCTCAGAATGGTTTCCCCAGTAGTCCCAAACACACACACTGACAACAGACCAGTAGAAAAGCACTGCACTGAAAATCCCAGCTGAATATTAACTGACTAAGTTGCAGGGGTGGAACAAAAGCCGATATTTGTGTTTTGATACAGCACAAGCAGGTTCTGAAGTGAACTGCCGCCAGGTTGTTAACATGACTAGTTCTCCCTAGTGTCTGCAGACAGACAGCCGAACACTACCGTGAATTCTGAGGTGATCCATAGCTGTCAAGAGCTCCATGTCTAGGAGTGAATCCTGGTGTCCCTGCTAATAAGGCTGTGGAGCCTTGGGCCCTGGTATGTCCCCAGCTGACGATGGAGGCGCTGGATTGAGCAGAACAGCAGAGAGCCACCGGGATCCATCTATCTGTGGCGCGGCCAGAGATAGATGGATCAGCGAACATGCCTGAGAAGAGTCAGACCTGCTGCATCTACAGGAAGGAGACTTGACCTCTGCTCTTCTTCAGTCCTAATGACATTTACATTACATTTACATTTAGATTTAGTCATTTAGCAGACGCTCTTATCCAGAGCGACTTACAGTAAGTACAGGGACATTCCCCCCGAGGCAAGCAGGGTGAAGTGCTTTGCCCAAGGACACAACGTCATTTGGCAGAGCCGGGAATTGAAACGGCAACCTTCCGATTAACAGCCTGATTCCCTAACCGCTCAGCCATCTGACCCTTCACCCCTTCCCAAGTCTCAAACCAGAGGATAGATTCTTCCAAAGGTTCACTGAATCCCTCTCGTGCTTAATATCTCCAAGTCCATACTGCTTCATAAAAAACAACCGCAACAATATTCAAAACCCATATTCAGAGGCCGGAACTTTCTGTCAACACTACCAGGATCTGAACTTGGCTGTGGAATAATGGATATAAGTACGCTAACCCTATTACTGCTTCCGTCCTCAGGGGGGAATCGGTTCCTTTTGTTCTCCAATCGCCAGGCAGTAAAGAGGGATGGGGCAGTCTAACTCTCTAACTCTCCAGGACTCCCAATGCCTACAGGACTCACATTAGCATTTCGCTGACTACAGCTTTAACCTGCCCCCATCCCCGGAACTTTTCCTTCATTCAGGGGGTGGGTGGGTGGGTGGGTGGGGGTGGCTGTGTGTGTGGGTGTGTGTGTGTGGGTGGGGATTTAAATTACCGTATTTTCGCCGTGTGGGTAAACCTCCCACTTCAAAGTTGAAGGAATGTGACACAGAGAGAGAAAGTGATAGAGAGGGAAGTAGACAGAGAGAGAGAGACGGAGAGAAGGGAGAGAGAGTGGGGAGAGTGGGAGAAAGAGAGGAGGGCAAGGAGAGAGGGGGGGTGAGGAAGGAAGGAGAGAGGGGAGGGGGGGGTGAGAGGAGGAAAGAGAGAGAGAGAGAGAGAGAGAGGGGGGGGGGGGGGGTGAGAGAAAGAGAGAGAGAGAGAGAGAGAGGAGGGGGGGGGGGGGGTGAGAGAGGAGAGAGAGGGGGGGGTGGGAAAGAGAAAGAGGAGAGAGAGAGAGAAGAGAGGGGGGGGGGGGGGGTGAGAGAAGAAGAGAGGGCAAGAGAGAGGTGGGGTGAGAGAAAGGGTTATCCGTATGCATGTGAGGTGAACCTCATAAATAAACAAACCTGAGCTGGCCTGTATGTCTTCCCTGAAGGGGGGGGAGGGGGGGGGGAGGAGGGGCAGGAATAGACACGTAAACATCAGGGACTCCTGGGTCCCCTTGCTGCCTGGGAACTGTCCCTACGGTTACGCAAGCATGTCTTTATTAGTTTAAGTTTGGACAGGCAGTAAAGCATCGAAGCAGCTCAGAGTTAAGAACTAGGAGCAGCGCCCTGGTAGCTCACTGGATAAGTGTGTGAACCATGCAGGCTGAAGCCTTAGCACAGCGGCGTGGGTTCGAATCCACCCTGGGCCCTTTGCTGCCTGACCCTCCCTCTCCCTGCCTTTCCTCTAACACTCCTAAACTTCGGCATGAAAAACATCCCGAAACTAAACAAAGAAGAATGAGAGCAGGTAAACGATGGAAGGCCCCAATCTAGGGAACAGATGTAACTGCAATCTTTAGGTTAGCGTGTTTCGATATTATAAATTGTTTAAATTTTTAGATTAGTTTAGTTCCTAGAATTAGTTAAACTATTGTAATTTTTCTTAACTTTTAATTTAAGATCCAGATTCGGTATATGTTTATTGTTTGCCCCTTCCTGCCACGGTAAATTCCGTGTTTGTGTAAACCTACATGGCGAATAAACCAAATTCTGATTCTGATTCTGTTTCTCCACTGCAGCAGGAGAGCTTTCTTCTTCTTCTTCTTCTACTTCTTCTTCTTCTTCTACTTCTTCTTCTACTTCTTATTCTTCTTCCTTATTTACTCGTGGGTTTCTGCAACGGCCGTCTTGGCCTGTGACCGAGTGGCGTTCTCACCCGGGGCGCGTGTTAACCTGCTGAACTCACAAACGATGCGGGCCTGTGAAGACTTCACTTGAATGGAGACGAAGACGACTAAATCTAGGTCAGGGATTTGACTTGAGCCCTGTCTCCTTTGAAAGAGGTTCAAATCTTCAGGAGCTGTGTGTTTCTGCAGGGTGTGTGGGTGTAGGGATGTCTTAATCCCCCCTAGTTTTGACATCAGGGAGATATCCAACAAAAGATCTCGATGTTGTAATCCCTCAAATACATTTTGCTATGAGATCTAAGATGGTTAGCTACAGAGCTGGGATATCGGCAGTTGGCTCTTTGTTGAATATAATGAAAGTACACTGTACACTTTAAGTCTATATCCAGCAGGTGTGTGTGTGTGTGTTTGTGTGTGACTTTGACTATAATCATTGATAATCTGTTGGACATTAAATTAATTGTGTGTGAAAACCTAGGGCTACTATTACCAAGTTTTCTACCTTCACAGGGCCTCTATTTTCAGGTGATGGTCGTCTGGTGAACCCAACAACCTTCAAGTACTGTATTACACTACTAGGATTTAGGTGGAGTAAATAGGAATGAAATACAAGGTCAAGCTAAGATTGAAAACCGCAATTACAGTATGACATTTTTTTTGTCCTTTTAAGCATACAAGAAATAAAAAAAAATCCATATTTGTCCACTGAATAGCATCCCTTTTTCACATAATAAGAGAGGTATGTGAGGTCAATGACAAGCACTGTGCTTGACTGGTGCCTGGAACAGACAATTCAATGTGTCACTGCCACAACAATGCATCCAATCAAACCTGGTTGTTTCAGTATTAAAAACCAGGAGCATGACGTATTGTTGTCTGTGGAAGAGATTGGTCTTTGCTTATCTCATCCAACAAGGGACTACAGAGCTATGTCTTTAACAAGGATCCCAACTGGGCTCCAAATCAATTTCCCTTTTTCACGCGCCATCTATCTAAAACAAATCGGTTGCACGGTATTGTACATATTCATGTCGGAGAGTTTGTGGAAACAGCCATGTATAAGCATACATTACTGTAATCGTATGCATATCAGAAGTTCGGGTGGGGGAGGGAAGTGTAAATGACAGAGGTTAAAACCACATTCCTGCATAAAAATAAATCGCTTGGTTTCAACTGAGAGCACAGACAGATCAAGTTCCGACGGAATGGTTTCGGAGTGCTCTCACGACGTATGTTGGTTTATCTTGATCGATGCAACGGGAAAGCCCATTCCTTAATAATTGTGAGCAGCAGCTATTTCTAGATCAATTTTGAAGAGATGCAGTCAGCGAGAAACAGAAGGGAAATGACTCCAAGTTGCTGACGAGGAGAAGGGAGCTGACATAGACCTGAGTAATACATGTCTATCCATCCTGCTGATGACACATCGTTTGAAGAGTGTGTCATCGGCCCGACGCAATGTCACCAACACTAGATGGGAACTGAGCTCAAATACATCTGTCCATTCTGGGCATTTTAATTAAATGTAATTGAGTTTTTTGCCGTTTAATGCAGCTTTGATACCATTGGATTTCAGACAGCTCGTTTTCCTGACAAACTTGGGTGTAGCAACACTGATCATGTTTCAGGCCATGGTGTAGCTATCTATATAATGAACAAGGAAGATGAATGCAATTAAACCTAGTTTTAAAACCTGGTTTTCAGTGGGGCCCTACCTGTCTATAAAGGGTAAGAGGCTAATAGGCCCAACACATTCATTACAATTATTAAAATATAATGATTCTGAAATTATATATAGTTTGTTTATGGAAGGATCCGCAACCCCAGACAAGGACATCAGCTCATTAGCTTAATTCACTTACTGAACTTGTGGAGTAATTTAACCTAATGAATTAAAATCGGAAATTGGGTGTCAATTTTGTGCTTTGAAGAAATCTCCTTTTTTTATAGAAGGATGCCCTACATTATGAAACAGACGTCCAATCAAAATGAAAAGCATGGAGGCGTAACACAATAACACTGTGAGTGTGCTTTAGTTTACCAGCATCCCCTCCAGAATATTATATTATTATTATTTTATTTTATATCTTATTTAAGATATGCAAAATGACGTGTCATTGGGCAAGGCTCTTCACCCTACTTCCCTCGGGGGGGAATGTCCCTGTACTTACTGTAAGTCGCTCTGGATAAGAGCGTCTGATAAATGACTAAATGTAAATGTAAGACACATGGGGACAGCTGTGTCACTCTTTTTCAGGAAAACCAAAACGACACAAAGGAAAACCTAACAAACACAGTGATCTGCAAAAGTCTCCGGCACCATCAAAACATGTATAAAAGTTAAGCAAAAATGCTTCCAAAAAACACTGAAATGAAGACTGAACAAAGAAATTCGCAAAACTGCACAGTCCTGTATATATACACATCGAGCTCCTGAGAGGTTTTCTGAAAAACATGGAGGTGATACCCCTCCCCTTGACCCCTTGACCTCCTGACCTCCTGACACACTCCGGCGTTTATGGAGTGTGTCAGACCTCTGAGAGGTTAATTACCTGGAGCACGACCTGTTTATTTATTCAACCAATCAGACGCGGTCCCCACAGCTCCATCCGTCTCTGAGAAGAAGACGAGTATGTTTGGACGGCTCCATCCAGATCACAACCGCCCGATTCCCCCGCAGGCTACAGCAGCGTCTCACAGCCCCATGCTGGTTATTTCCATCAGCCAATCACCTTTATCAAAGCTGAACTGCATTAGAACTGAGTAGATAAGGTTGAATGAGGTTTTGCTGGACCTTGAATCACCTTAACCATCTCGAACGCAAACCCACAGAGCCGTCACTGTTGAGCAAGCAGCTAATAACGGCAGTCTGATGGCTGTGGCCGCTGAATGCTAATGGTAGAGACAACGTATTCTGAATGTTTTCTTTCCACTGTGGCAAATGGAAGAAGGTTTCAAACTCTATTCTATCCTTCGTGAAATATCTTCTGCTGTACAATCTTCTTGTCGCTTTGGTTAAAAGAGTCAGCCCTGAAACTCATCCTTTCAAATCCAACTCAGAAAGCAACATGGACAAAGTACAAAGAAAAGGTATTTTTGTAGAATCATCCTTCCCACACAAGCACAAAGTGAACTGAAGGAAAAAAAACAAGAACCGGTTTTGAGTTTGCAGTCTGCTGGGAAGTAGAGTTTAACAGAGAAGTAATGAACTTGACATGTTTCTGTCGAGGTGAAGAAGAACAAAACGTGTTCAGGTTATTCAGTGTTGCGTTACGCACTCTGGGTATTTTAGTTCTTAACATAATCATTTGCAACGGAATCCATTAGGGAGTCAACATTGATGCATCTGATTTGTCTTAGCGCGCTCAGGAACCCCTCTAGAAGGTTCCTTTGGAGACGGAGAACAACCCAGAGGACATTCATGTTTGTCGTTCGATACTGTAGCTCTCCTGACGACATCCCCTCCGTTTCATCTCAGTCTACTGTCACTTCTGTCATTTTAATACTCACGCGCACGGCAGAGTGTGGGGACACGACAAGGCGTTCCTTGTGACGATGACAGTTGTCGGGGAGGACAGAGAGAGAACGATCTGGAAGGGTTAGCGCGCACCATGGATTCTCCCAAACACGGTAGCAAACCAGCATACATATATACCTTTATATATATATATATATACTCTGGTTTGCTACCTTCATGACTGGTGTCAATGGTACATATGTACTGTATGTTTATATATTCTAACCTCACTGCTACTTTACCTCCAATTTAAACTGAATCCCAACCGACCCCAAACCCCCCTGAGCGTTTCTGCAGAAACCTGGTTTGAGGTGGTCCCACTTTCGTCTCTACTATCAGAGTGACAGTTGACCCCCTCAAGTGATACTCATCTCCCATTCATTGCCCAAATCTCCCGCGGGATTAAAGCTCATCCTCCGGGTATAACAAACCCAGATTACCTTTTGACCAAGTCTAATCTGCCCAGACAGATAAGGGATGTAAAAAAAAAACGTAGGTGTATATTTTTTCTTATACTGCGTGTCGCACAAATCAGCTAAAGGGCTGATGGGGCTCTTGTGTGTTGTACAAGTAGATTTGTCTAGAATTCGACAGAGAGCCGCAGTCAGACTAAGGGACACGGGGGGGATTGGTGAGCAATGGTGATGATCTCTTTAGCATGAGATCATCTATCATATGTCTATGATTTCGGCATGTTTCATGTTTTATTTGATCGTTTTTAAACAAAGTGTGACAGGAAAGCCAGGTGGAGAGAGAGAGGACGACATCCAGCAAAGGGCCCGGGTCGGATTCGAACCCAGGCCTCTGTGGTCAGGCCTCAGTCTTCACAGTTAGCATATTTATCAGTTGAGCTAGCGGGGCTCCCCAAGACATGCTTGCGTAATTGTAGGGACAGTTCCCGATCTATATTTGATTACGTTTTCCTATTTACTGTCCCCAGCCAATGTTAGAAGACACCAAGTCACCTATCACCTATGGTTACAACAGCCCACTGGAGTCTTTGAAAATAACAAAGAACCAATCACTCGGCAATGAGACATTCAAACGCACCCAGGCAGCAGCTGTAACAGCTCACGACGCCGTGTGACAAGTGTGTCTAGAAGTCGTTCCATTCTAAACGTCCTCAGTCAATCAGCTCAGGTTTGGATTCACCAACGGGAGAAAATGGACTCTCGAGACCGATTTAATATCGATATCTCTCGATAATGAAATCAGGCCCCTTTAACTGCCGCTTCATCACGAACGTGTACTGTACGGTTCCATCTGCTTCACTTCTCCAGCCTGCTGGGCAATTTACTGTCTGTCTCCGGTCACCAAGGACCCGGTGGCTCCATATTCATGGCAGACACTTCTCCTGATGGGTTTCTTTCGATTGGTAAGGATGATTCGGCAAACAGGCGAGTGAATAAATAAACCTATGGGAGTTGTGGAGGGTGAACGCAGAGATGCGATCGTTTTTTAATCTGGTATTGACGAGGGAGGCCGGCGCCCGTGATTAAAGCGTGCGGGCTCCATGAAACCCCTGTCTGTTAGCGCCGTGATGAGATGAAGAGAAACCGCTGTGGAGTGGCACATTGCACCTTAATCCATGATTTACTGCCTTTGTGGCACGTTGACAGAAAATAATAGACAAACAGGTGGTCTGAATTGACAGCGGTATACGGGGGGAGGGTTATGGTGTGTGTGTGTGTGAGTGTGTGTGTGTGTGTGAGAGAGTGTGTGTCTCAGCATGGCGTGGTCTGTCTGAGGGTTCAATGCAGAGCTGTGAAGCTATTCCAGATAAGAGGAAGTCCACTCAGATAGCGACAGCAGGGAACACAGCTCTGAGGCACGCTTCAAGCTATCCATCCCAAACATAAACACACACATAATTAGGATGTTAGATATGCACAGTAACAAAAGGATGCTGTTCGTGCTCGCCACACTCACACACGGAAACATGCGTGTACACACACACACACACAGCCAATTAAACATGGAAGCAGATAGAGGAGGGTATTAAAGCTCACAATCATGGGTCAAACCACAGACTAAATTAAGACCCCCACATCCTTCTCTCCGGTATTCCATTTCCACAGACAACCCAGGAAAACAACGTCTCTCTATGATCCGACCATCTGCACCTAGCATGTACCTGCAAGACGCTAGCATGTACCTGCAAGACGCTAGCATGTACCTGCACGACGCTAGCATGTACCTGCAAGACGCTAGCATGTACCTGCACGACGCTAGCATGTACCTGCAAGACGCTAGCATGTACCTGCACGACGCTAGCATCTACCAGCACCTTAGCACAGCCTTCGAGCCTTTCTGAGCTGAGTCGCAACAACACACACTAATCTCTGCAAGCTTTTTCCCTTGTCGAGCTCCCATAAAACTGAGACTGCGAGTCCCTGCAAGGGGAATTTATAAATGCTTGTTCAGACTTTTACATAAATGCTCCGTGGCGGCCTGTGTTTTCCATGGAGGGGGAAATCTGAGCTTGAAAAAGCCTTGGGCTGTAGTTCTGCATTGGAATTCAGTTGCTAATTGCCAACCCCCCCCCCCCTACCGCTTTCTCCCCCTCCCTTCCCCACCTTCATGGTTTAGACATCCTCTATATCGGATGTTATTAGAAAACAAGGAGGGGTCCTTTGCACAATCAGCATATCCTCACAATCCCCCCTCCACCCCCCCAACCCCCCCTCCGACACCAACCCCACTGAATCTGCTCTCCACTTCTTTGGTAAAAAAAAAAAAAAAAAGAAGACACTGATTGGTTTAACTCTATAATTTGCTTAGAGGTAGCATTCTTGATGAGTCATAAATTAAAATGTAGCCAGAGCTTTGATAAGCACTTTGCTCCTATGGCAACCCTTCATTCATCCTGTCATTCTGTCCTCCCTGTCAGAGGAAGGACTAATTGGTGGTTAACTAGCTGCAGTTAGCTTCATCCAGCTGTCTCCCTGTCTGACAGGTTGGAGGAAAACATCACTACAGAAAACAACAAAACTGCCAATAACTTACATTATCATTTGACAATAAGGTACTCGTGTAACAATGCAACACCTTGTTATGCTTTTACCGCAATTCACAGGTTATTACATGATCTGCTTGTTATGAATAAATAATCAGAAATATATTAATACTTATTTTCAGATAACACAATTAACACCATGCTTAAATCAATTACAAAAGCACATCCAACCACATGATCAGCGACACGAGCAGAAACTGAGAGAGAAAGAGGAAAAGAGGGAATGAGAGGGTCAATAAAGGAGGGAAGGAGGGAAGGAGGGAGGGTTATAGTGTGTGGGAGAGGGAGGTTAGAAGGGGGGGCCCTCAAAAGCTAATTCCACTTTAGAGTAGATCAAATTTCTGCCAATATCTCTCAGCATAACAAATCAATTCCACAAAATCACAGGCGTCCAAGTATATCTCGGAGAAATAACTCACCTCTCTCACAACAGAGCGCTATCTGCTGTACAGTTGTAGGACGCTACAGTATAATCAGTATGGATAAGCATCTTACTTAAGCACTCTCAGCACATCACATGACTAAATGGACCACACAGCTGCTATCATGTGACAGTTCTGGAGCACCAGGAGTACAGCAAAACACGACTATCCTGCACCCTCGGAGTATGTATACGGTAGGGTACAGACATGGTCCCTTTGGTTTGACTCAAGCTGAATTAAGTACTTAAGCCCTCAATACGAAAGGCCAAGCATTTACATCTGCTGTTCACCTGTTAGCTCAGGTGTGACACATCACTGTATCTGTTACAGTAGTTACCTGGTCTCGTGGCTTAGTGAGACCAGGGCTTAGGTGCCACCAAACTGAACAAACACGCGAGAAGAATCACGTAACATGAAACATGATTAGAGTAGGTGTCCAGAAATCACAAGGTAGATTATAAGGTACAGTTGGAAAGCATGTTACATAGTACAATAAAAACCAAACCGTTTCATGAATACATGCAGATTAATCTTTTGAAGATGGGCACTTCTTGGGCACATAAAACATGATTTATTTGCGTTCGTATTTCTTGCGCACTTTCGACAAAGTAAAAGTTGTTATCTTGCTTTTGTTATCGGTGATGTTTTTACAATTTACAATTTACAATTAAATTAATTTTCAATTACTTTTAAAACGTAATCTTAACATGATTTTTAAATTCCATAACTTGATATGGCACATTGAGTGTAGTTTATCTTTATTTGCCTTTTAACATTAAATGTTTTGTATAGTGAATGCTATGCAGAGGCTCATAGATGACTTTACATCGTTTTAATGTTCCATTAAATCACAATATTATTAACCTGCTAGATAATAAGGTAGATGCCATCTTTTGCAGAATATTCAGCATTATGTATTCAAAAGCTTTCAAGGTCTCTCACCTGCCCATTTTCATCTATCAAGGTTCTTATTTCATTTTATAATTCACAGAGGGTCGGGGATTTTCAAGGCCTGTGGCAAATGTATTGAAAACAAATGACTAGATATCCTCAACATTAATAAAAGATAAAAACGTTTCCTGAAAGATTTATTCTCAAGCTTCACTATGCTTTCGGGAAATATTTTTGTTGTCTTTAAGCCGATACTATGGATGTAATAGTCCATTCCTCACAAAAAGAAATACCGGTACTGTAAGACTCTTTATGGCAGTTACTGAGAAATGTACGATAAAATCAGAATGGTGTTTTTGGGAAAGGACTTTGAGAATGTGTTTGAGATCACAACAAAAGGTTGTGAGTTGTAGCTGAGCTTGGGGCATTTGCAAAACGTGGAGGAATAAATCCTATCAGCTATTCAACTGAGAAACAAATGAACACACCATTGATTTGATAACACATCTAATTTCCTTTATCAACGACACAGGAACGACTTGTAAAAACGCTATACATTTAGAAATGTGTTTGGATGCATCAGGATATTTGGTCATCTTGCTTTAAAACACCATAATATGTTATATTGTGAACATTGTGCTATGGTACAAAACATTTAACGGTACGTGTGAGTGTGAGTATGAATGGGTGAATGAGAGGCAAAATTGTAAAGCGGTTTGGGTGCCGCTAAGGTATAAAAATGTGTAATATAAATGCAGTCCATTTACCATTTGACCATAAGTACAGGAGTTAGGATATATTCATATAAGAATTAATTACTGAACTACTTCCAATGCCATGCCTAATATTACAATATTTCACAGTAGTGTGAACTGCATACCTAGTCACACAGCTGGACTGCAATAAACGAGGCTCCATCTTTAGCCCAGACTGGTTTATTTCAGGACTTTTTCACTGAACGCAGGGTCCCAACATACAGGAAATTATGCCCAAAAACTACAGTTTTTATTTGTTGCATTTTGTGTTTCCACCACCCAGGGTAATTTGAAGACATATGGCAAGCAGGAAGAACAACTCTGTGTCATTGTCATGAACACAAAACACATGATAATCCTTTAATGATATGATAATACAAATGATAATCCTGTTCTTTGAAGGTTTAGCTTGGTTTAAGGTGCACTTCTATGGGCATGCGTGTCGGTCTCAGTGATAGTGTTATCCAGTGACCCCTGGGGCAAGGCTCAAGGCTATCCACATACAAGAAGATGTTATTTGATATACCTAATATACCTATTAGCAATACCTAAAGTAACACTTTAGTTAACTAGGAACTACTTTGTAGTTACACTTCATTATGGTTTCGTGAAACTTGGTACGGGAGCAGTAGGGTTTTCCAAGGTTGGGTTTTAAGTGGATGTGAACATTGATCTTGTTTTGGTGGCACAACCTTCAACTGTCTCCGCACACTGTTCACTGTCCACTCACACTCCTGCCCCATAATGGGCCTTCTCACACTAAGGGAATAACCCTGAAACCATTTTGAGGAGATTCCTCAGGAGTGGAAACACAAAAGTCTGAGATCTAGGGCCAAACCTTGGTGTCAAAGTGGCAGTTGAAGAGCACAAAGTAGTGACCTTAAGCACCCTCACAGGAGGGCTGATTGAGAGAAGTGGTTTTCAGTTCAAAGCCCCCAGAGGGACTTGCAAAACATACTGAGGGAGAGAGAGAGAGAGAGCAAGGGAGAGAGAGAGAGCGAGGGAGAGCGAGAGCGAGAGAGAGAGAGAGAGAGAGAGAGAGAGACACGCAAGCCAGACAGTGTCTGTGTGTGAAAGAAAGAAACAGCTATTTACATATTAATAAAACTGTTTTCCTATTGTGCATCTTTGAGAAAGACCGACAGTGGGAAATGAACGTGCTATTTGAAAACAGAAAAAACAAAACTTGGGTCACGTTGAGATAAGTCATTGTGACGCACTTCAACTTAATGTGGGGTGGAAGTAGGAGAGTTCATTTAGGACCTCAGTTCAGTAACATCAACTCTAATGGACCACACAAACCTAAGCAGCCAGTGGCTGAAAGGGGTTTGGAATTTGACCAAATAGATTTGATGGTTGGCTAGGGTTAGCGTAAAGAGGGACGTGTGACAATGACCGTGTCAATGACCAACCTCAAACTGGAAAACAAAACGTGTTTGTAAGGTGCCTGTTTGTTTGTTTATCAACCTCAGTGATAAACACACGACTGGATCCTGTCCAGAGCCGTTTCCAGCTCTCGCCTCTGTCTGGTGCAAGGCTGTGAAACTCGCCAGTCAGTGCCGGGACTGGAGTGGTCTGGCCGTTGTCTCCAAACTGCTGAAGCAGCGAAAGCTTCGCCTGCCGTCATTCTTTAAGCTCAGAGCTGTGGTGCGTCACCTTAATCAGTCCCCACCTCACACTCGGCCCGGGAGAAACCAACCGGGCTGACAGAAACAGGAGGCGCGCGTCCCAGAACCCCTTCCCCCTCCGCAATACCACAGGGTTCCCAACGAAAGTGCTTACCTAGAAGGAATAAGAGAGAGAGAGGGGGGAGATGGGAGAGAGAGAGGGGGGGGGGGGAGAGAGGACTGTTAAAGCAAGCATTGTTTTGGTTTCAGCAGAGCAGTGTGCTTGCTTTCAGATGATCTAATCACTCCATTTGATGAGTCTACATGCATTGAGTCAACAGGAATAAAACTCAACTAGCCACCTGTTCACCTCTCAGCCCCGCCCCCTTCCCAGGAAGTATATTGTTGATCTAGGTCAAACTGGAGGATTAAAAGGGGTCACTCTTAACATCAAAATTGTATTATTACGTGATCCAACTCGAGTTGGATGTCAGGCCACACGGACACAAGGTGAAGCAAAACTAGCACACGCTAACGAGTTTTATCAGCCAAAACAGTGTCCTGGTTCAGGCTCAAGACCAGCGAGGATTACAAGCTTAACAAAGGTCCATGCTCTATCTTAACAAAGACGTCGCCACTTAAGCGCCCAACGTCAAAATGTGGCGAGTCGGTCGAAACAGGTGTAATGGAGAGAGACAGCCTAAATGACTGGAGAGAACAGCCTCCTAACACAGCACATCGCCAGGGCTGGGTGCTCCAGTCACTGGCTGGATGGAGAGATTGGATTATTTGGCTTAATTTAGCCCAGAAACTGGGTTCTCCTCAGCCTGAATCAAGAGTGATGCGATGGGAGGTTTCAGTGGACCAAGCCAGAAGACATGACCAGGGGCAGTGAACTAATATCTCAGCAAGTGGTTCTTTAAAGAGCTCACGGTCTAGCACTGAAAAGGCAACAAGCTTTCGGAACTAGAAACAAACTAATCCTTGTGTCACACGTCAACGGTGACACAAGTCCATTTGTCGGATCTAACAAACCCCCCGGATGATTGAGGTGAGGAAGGGAAAGGCTGTTCCGCCTTCAGTTGCAGAGCTTCTCTGTCGAAGCTGAGGAATAGCGTGTTGGAATTCATGAATTTGCCCCCCCTCCCCCCCTTTGGTGTGTCGAGTCACTGTTTTCAAGCACAAACAGATGAGATGACCGAGTCTGTTAATCCTTCCGTCTGTGAATCTTTACATTTCAGAGAGAGAGCGAGAGAGAGAGGGAGAGGGAGAGCGAGAGAGAGAGAGAGAGAGAGAGAGAGAGAGAGAGGGAGAGCGAGAGAGAGAGAGGAGAGAGAGAGGAGAGAGAGACAGAGAGAGAGAGAGAGAGAGAGAGAGAGAGAGAGAGAGAGAGAGAGAGAGAGAGAGAGAGAGAGCGAGAGGGAGAGGGAGAGCGAGAGAGAGAGAGGAGAGAGAGAGGAGAGAGAGACAGAGAGAGAGAGAGAGAGAAAGAGAGAGAGAGAGAGAGAGAGAGAGAGGGGGGAAGACATGCAGCAAAGTGACCTGAACATAAAAGGTACACACACTGATCAGGTGAGCTACCTGACCACCCACTTCCACGCTTCGCTATCTCAGAGCCAATCACGGAGCAGATTTGGATGACAGGCCACCAATCACAGACAGGGCCTGACACGGGTGAAGATAATCCACGCTCCCCCCAATCTGACCTGTACAAAACACACCTCTCACAATGTCACCTCCTAGACTGACCTCTTCACAGGGGAAAAAGAGAAACTCAGAAGAGGACAAGCGCTGAATACCTTATTATACACCATAAAATTGAGCTAAAATCCGGGCTGTAAAAGCAGACAGCACTCTAAATACTAATTTGCTGAACAGGCTGCAGATGATGTGGAACAAGACTTTCACCTACTCCTGCCATACATAATTCATACTATTGACTGTTGAGGCAACGCCACTTTCATGCACTGGGCTAGCAAAGTGTTGCCACTTTCACACACTGAAGCAGGCCAGCGAGCCCAAACCGGCTGTGCAGTTATGCCAGGCTCACCATAAAGCAGGGCGTGAAATGTCCGCATTGACACGCACACGCACACACACACATGCACAAACACAAGAGCGCAGCCACACTTCCTCCATGCATGTCAGCGACACACACACACACACACACACACTCACACACCCACACACACACACACACACACACACACACACACAGTGCAAAGACGATGGGAAACAAACACACGAGCAGAAACAAAAAGACACACTCGCTAAAATCCTTCCTAATCACAAAGGGAGATGATCACAAGCTGCCTTACTACAGATCACACACAGGGCTAGGAATGTGACAGCCATTGTCTATGAAGAATTATTCATAGCCCAATGCACCAGTCCCACAGGGAACATTAAATATAAATTTATATGTGCTCCTCAATCTGACCCACTTTGATAAATCCCAGCACAGCTGCCACGAAGGGCTTTTGGCTTGCAGTCGGTCCAGGAGGACTACAGATCTAACCCCCCCTCCCCCCCTCCCGGAGACTCCGCCCGGAACACGAGTCCCTTCGTGGAGCGGCGTCAACAGAACACGCCTCCGACGCGCAGGCCCCTCGAGAGCGGGCCAGTACTCGGCTCCACGTACGACAGCAGGGATGTGGACAACATACGAGGTTCGTTTTCCTCGATTTCCTCATCGAACGGAAATTTGCCGTTCGACATATTTTTTGCTCCGTTTAGAGCAGATGGCCGCAATTGGAGGAGGGTTAGGACTTGGAATCAACAGGCACTGCAAACATTTGTTCTTCACTGTCGGGCAGCCAAAACACTAATTCTTTTTTAATATATCACATTAGCGGCTTAATAACGTGACGCATTAGCGGCTTGATAACGTGACACATTAGCCTGTGTTCGAGTGCAGGACCTGTGGGCTGAATCAGTCCCTCAAACCAGATCCAAAGTTGCTGGATTCTTCAGCTGTTTGGTTCATTTAAAAAACGACAAAGATGGAGATAGAGAATGAGACGGACGGTCGGGAGAAATAAACAGCCTGATCGTTTCCTTTAAGAGAAACGATCGATGTCCTGCCGATATCTCGGTGATCAGAAATGTATCAAGGAACATTTGACCTTACAGCTGAAACACACAGCGTCACAACACCGTCGATGCCACTTATTATGAAGCATGACACTGGGCGACGGAAGCCGTCCCATCAATTTTCTTGTCAGCGACACAAAAGTGGCACTCAGAGAGCCTCTTCGCGGGGCTGATTCCAGATTCATGAGAAGCCCTAAACGCCGCAGCCAAGACAGATGTCAATAACAGGGGGGGGGGTGCTTTCAACTCTGATTGCCACCATGGTTTCATCAAATACAAGTTTTTCCTGAGAGGAACTCGTTGAACATGGTGCTGACGTCGCAGACTTTGATAAGGCGACGTTCATCTCTTTCAGGATGTCGGGGAGAGCGAGGTTTAGCAACAGGGGGCTTTGTACTAACATCTGCAGAAGACAGACTGTGAAAACAAGTCGCCTTGAAGGGAAGATCCTGTCACTTTGTTCAGTCACGTTCTGATTCTGATGTCCATGATTGACTGGAAGAGAGGGTTTGTATTGTTTTTTGTTTGGGTAGCCATCGCCAAGGCAACCTACTGTCAACATTTTAAAGGTAACTACCACAGACTACATGGCTACTGTGCACCTATATTAAGGGTTAGATTGTTGCAATTACTTCTTGTTAGGTCTGATATTACACAACATGTTGTATGGAGGAGGGATGTGAGGGGCGAGTGGAGGTTGTAAAGGCACAGTTAAAGGTTACCAAAACAAGACCCATGTTAACATCCACTTGTAATAACTTGTACCAGTAAACCATAACAGAGTAGAACTAGGCCTACATAGCAGTTCCTATGGACCTGTTTTGGCTTCACTACGAGCATGGCTTTGTAGTTACATGATCGTTAATGCAAACTTCATGTAACATGCCGCCCACATACTTTATAGGAGTGAGAAAGTTGTGTTAACTTAAAAGGAGTATTCTCTGATCTATAATTAAACAACTTGACTAACAGCCTGGTGAAAGCTCGGCCGAGTCTCAGTCAGCCGACAGCAGCAGAGCCGCCCAGCGTCTTCCTCCGCTCACGGTCAGCGTGGCGCTCACGGTCAGCGTGGCGCTCACGGTCAGTGTGGTGCTCACGGTCAGCGTGGCGCTCACGGTCAGTGTGGCGCTCACGGTCAGCGTGGCGCTCGCGGTCAGTGTGGCGCTCACGGTCAGCGTGGCGCTCACCCTGGTGACTGCTGCGTGTCTTGTGGAACCATTACCCCTGTGAACCATTATTCAGCTCTAAAGGGAAGACAAGGTTAATGGTATTTTCGTGGCTCCTTCGTGGCATAAACGCATTCAGCCGCAGGGTCAGAGGGGAGAGCATGACCATGCAACAACACCATAAACCACCAGCTCCAGGGACAACTCACTAATTGAACAGCTCATTAAAGTGAAATCTACTTTAATTATTAATTGTCCATGTCAGAGTTGTCCGTAGCGAGTCAGATTTAATTTCCTTCTCAAAGCTGCAGTGGCATTTTAAAGTTTGGCCCTTATCCGTTCTTCTGGTTCGGCCCCTCAGGAGAAATGTTGAGATCACAACCTCTATGTCTCTCTCCCTCTCTCTCTCTGTCCCTCTCTCTCTCTCTCTCTCTCTCTCTCTCTCTCTCGTCAGTGCTTACTTTAAGAGCAGAATTTTAAGACAGGCGGTTTGATGTTTAAAGCAAAAGGGCTTGAAAGCTTTCCGCCAACTGCCCCAAATCAGGAAGGTTCCCTTCAAAGAAAAACATCAATTGGCTTAGGAAAAAATATTCACACTGTATACATTTAAGGGTTTGCCTTTCCCCAAAGACGCAGGAAAACTCCCATGACTGGAAACAGTTTGTTTGTCCGTACTTTGTTTTTTATTTATTTTTTTTATTATGATGTATGTTGAAGCTTTTGGTTGAGTGTATAAAGGTGGTTATAGCATGGAATGAAAAGTTAATGAAAACTGAACTTGTGCTGTGGAAAGTTACTTTTTATGTGTGCGAATGCATGGTTTTGCGATGTGCTTTGAAATAATGCTAGGCATCAGTCAAAGTGCTGAAAAATATTTGGTCTTAGAGTCTTAGGTTTTTTTATGTTGGTAAGATTGCATAACTATCTATGGCTGCGTGTCGCTGTGGAATCCATAATGGTTACCTTTGATGAAGAGTAACTGATGTACTGATTGTGATTGACACCTGTAAGCAACAGGAAATCCCATTTCTTCCACACCTTCCATTGGTGAAACATTCATTCCAACACCCTTCTAGTATTTTACACAAAGTTGCGTGACTCGCTCCTGGTCAGGTGTCTCCGTCCTGACACTCTTAGCTTAGCCTTTAGTTTATACGGCGACTTAATTAGCATCGGATTAGACAACGCAATTTTACACAAAGTTCTGTGGAGAAAGTTCTGGTAGGAAGGGATTTCAGGTCATGGGAGGATCCCCATTCATCTCAGTCTTTCATGCTAAGCTGCCACTCTGAGAAACACAGTGAGAAGTCATAGAATGCAAAGTGCTTTTGAAAAAAAGATTTCTTAAAATCCTTTTATATTTTTCAGGCTCTCTTGAATTTGGTTATGAGTATACCTCCCTCGCTCAGTTTATGATGAGCCAGTGCTCGTTTCCAACAGTCAGCCGAACAACAACATTACGTTTCAGCAGGAGACAAAACTCATCTGTAAATAACTCAAATGTACCCTTAAAAGGCCCAATGATAGGCTTCCAGTTCTCTATGATTTTCATTTACATATGAATCATCTTTGCAGCTAGCCTGGTCCTAACCAGACTCTGGCACATTTCATTTGTACAGAGAGTCTGGGCTCGCTCCATTGACAAGCGTTAACTTCCTTGAAGGTGGGTACTCTGTTGAAGTTTCAAACTATTGGATCTGCCCAGAGCCACTCTGGATCTGCCATAACCAATCGCTAGCGTTCGCCTTAGCCAAGTCCTTCACCACTAAAGGAGCTAGCTGGAAAATCTAACTTTTCCCGAACCCCGTAGGGAGGAGGGCCACAACATCATGACCACCAACAAAACTCATCAAAGATTGTTCTTGCTCCGGCTCTAACTTCTGGATATTCGGCAGCGTTGCCACAACAGACCGAATGGCTTCGCTCGCATCTTTTTCCGCCGCCATTACTGAACTACAACACAAACTAGCGCACAACATCAACGTCATGGGTCTCAGCCACACCCTCTGCTCGCTGATTTGACCGCCAAAAATATTTCTGGCAAAAACCGACTAATATACCAAAAGCCCAGACCTAGTACAGAAGCAAAATGAAAATTGAGCGGATATACGTAGGAGGGCAGAGCCAGGCTACTTTGCAGTGCCACCAGGGACAATGTCCGACCGCATCACTCCTCTCCAAAGCTAGTCATGCGCCGCAAGGAGCAGACGCTAAAACGATAACATCTGCATACACTTCCTCTTTTCTCTGACTCAGTGGCAAACGCTAGATGTAGAGGGATTTCTATTCCTCTACATCTCAAGAGCATGAAACCAAGAGCGTTTGTGTCAAAAGTGCCTCGACTTCGGCTCAGAATAAGAGCGGGTTTCAGTTCTCGTTTGGCTCCATGATTCGTCCGTGATTCGTCCGTGATTCCGTCTCCTGGAGGCTGGGTAAACGCTTCCTCAGGAGAACTTTGTCCTGAATTCCTGTTTGTCATCGAGTCTTATCAACTGGCTAGGCTACACCCTGACGTGTCATTCCCATAGATACAGTAAAAATCATTGAGTGACCGTCGATTTACATTTACATGTAGTCATTTAGCAGACGCTCTTATCCAGAGCGACTTAGAGTAAGTACAGGGACATTCCCCCCGAGGCAAGTAGGGTGAAGTGCCTTGCCCAAGGACACAACGTCATTTAACTGCCGGGAATCGAACCAGCAACCTTCTGATTACTAGCCCGATTCCCTAACTGCTCAGCCATCTGACCCCTTTGTCGATGATGAGAACGGTGCTCAAATCGACCCTAAAAGGATTTCTCTCTGCGGTTTCCAGGTTGCTCTATTTTTCCACAGAGCCCTTGTGTGTGGAGTACCCTGATGGCAGGAGGGCGAGAGGACACTAGGACCCAGCGGTGCAGGGCTAACCTGTCCCCTGGTCTGCTCTGGTCAGAGGCCATGTTAGCTCTCTACCATCCTTAAGATGGTTGAAGTGGGTGAAAGAAATTCCATGACAGCAGGCTCGAGTTTCAACACCGACTCCTCTCCAATCCCCAGGGACCAGGTGGGACTGGAGGGGAGGATGGAGGTGTGGAAGATTATTCTAATCCAAATTACAGCAATGTCGAGCAAAGGGAATTCTTATGAGGGGCCGTTTAGGAAATAATTCAGACTGTCCTTACACAAACACAAATTCTCTCTCACACACACACACACACTCTCTCTCTCTCTCTCCTCACTCGAACAAGTCTTGAAACAATTCAAATCTAAATTGCTTCTCTTAGCCCCGAACGCACCTGTAAGCTCTTTGGGGGTGGAAGTGTATGTAAGGAGGTCAAGGAGAACGAATCTCACGGCGGGAACGTTTTGGGATAATCCAGGTTCTCCGCCGGGAGGAGGGGGGGGCGCTCAGCCCCCCCCCCCCCCCCCACGACTCGTTTATTCTGCATCGACTCTTTTCAGTTGCAGCTTCGGGTCATTTAATTAAAAGCAGCAGAGCTGTGACAGCCGAGGAGAGGCCGGTGACGGCCACCGCCTAGCGTGACTCGCTCTTGGCCAGGTGTCTCTCTCTCCTGACATTCTTAGCTTAGCCTTTAGTTTATACGGCGACTTAATTAGCATCCGATTAGACAACGCTCACAGACCGTTTTTTGAAGGTCCCTGGTTGGCAGTCTTGTGCGAGCGGTCTGCTTTTTAAGATGTGTTTAAAGACGACCGTCCACACGGGACACAGACTGCAGTGAATGAGAAACTTGAGCGTTTCAACCCCCTTCTGAAGTACGCCTCTGTTTAGCATGACAACAAAGATGGTCCGATAGCTGAAGATGTAACCTTGTTTCCACAGACAACATTTGTTAAGCGTTATTAAAACATTTAGTCCATAGCCTACGGATAATGCCTTTCTCGACCTTTAAAGTGGATTTGCCTGATTAGGTGAAAGGAAACTTTAAATCTCCAGGTAGGCAGGAGGGCAGAGAACTATTTGCAAGCTGAGGAGAGACTGTAGAGATTGGAGACAAAACATGAACCAAACTAAGGGATTAAAGTGAGTTAAGAGTAGAGATTAAAGTCAACAAGATGCAGTGGACATTATAATCAATTGAAAGCCCTGTTTAACCCCTGAATATCAGCCTTTTGTATAGCTTTTAGCAAAACATTTTCACGCCTTCTTAATCAAAACAACTAAAATAGTGTAGGTGTTCACGGGCGATTGTTATTGACAAGAACCCTTGTCACTTTCAGCAAACAGAGCGTTGTTTGGTTAAGCACATCCCACTGCAATTTTGCTTTCCCGTTTCCAATCATGCGATATTCAACTGCCACCGGATATTTATGTTGAAAGCCTAAAAATTAGACTATTATACAGTGTTTTTCATTCCTGTAAATGACAAACTCCAAATAAAACCTGTAATTACGATAACAAATATTCCCCCTTTCAAGGAACACAGGCCTTGTGTGATACGGAAGAATCGTAAGAAAAAAGAAGAAAAGTTCCTGAAGCATTAATCAAGAGCCTTAGCTGGGCAGGAAATTAAATAAGGAGACAAAGAAATGGGCGCCCTTTCGACCCCAGGATATTGAGAGACTACGCACTTGGACGGCGGAGTTTCATCAATTCATCATTGACACAAAGGTAATAGAGCTTCCGAGCCGACGGGTAAAGCTAACGATAGCCGACAACCTCCTTCCCCCGTAACACGGGAAGAACGGCTGGGGCTCACGAGGAGGGATTATAAAAGGTTCGACTGTCTACTGTTAATGAGTAATTAGAATCGCTCGGTGGAAGGACAGTCCCAACGGTCAGAAGACCGCTGGTAATTTGAGGAACCAGACAGGGATACGTCAGTAATTGTGTCCATCAGAACGACATTTGATTCTCTTTTTTTTCTTCCAACGAATCCCACGTAGACAGGAAGCTGAACGGCTCTTGTGCAGGCGTATTGACTGGCCTTACTGTCGATATGGATCACAGCTCTTTTGCCTGAAGTACCCATAGATATAGATATATCTATGGAAATACCCTCCACATTGGCTGTGCTGCCATGCTCTGGATGGTTGTTAAGTAAAATTGGTATTTGAGTCGAGTTTCTATGTTTCTTGAATATCTTGATTTAACTGACCATCTTTGAGGTCCTTTCACGTTAGAAAACTCCATGTAATAATAATACATACCACAGCCTGGAACGAATGACCTGGAGCAGTTAAATGTATTTGATATGACAGTTATGCCCTTAGGAAGTTAGCATATCTTGACTCAATATTTCATCATCTTCCATTATTTTCCAAGGCCGTTTGAAACAACGTGGGCAAAACAGACGGCTACAACGTTTCTCCTTTGGGTTAAACAAGGAACATGCTAAAGTTTACATCATCGTTGCTGAGTCCTTATGGACACAAATCGTTAGCTCTCTGCCTTGCCGGCCGTTTCCACACGGAGGAAGAAGGTATTAAAAGGTATTGAAATCATTCATCAAATGGACTTATCCTGCCTACAGGGGAAAACTCTGAATGTGTGATGCACAGTACAAAGTATGTGGGACTTTCATAACATTAGAGCGAATACTCTAGATAGTTCCAGTGACACAGCAAGACTCCTTATGAAGCTTCATTTACTCACAGCAGTACACTAATCCGAAATGATTTCCACCAGAGACATAAATAGCCTGTCAATATGATCTAACAACAAGTGCTTCTCTGAGGGCCAGATAAAAAAAAAACCTTTCATGTTCACTCCAACGATGTTCTTGGAGAGAGCGAGGAATCGACATAAAGTCACACAGCGTCGATGCCCTATGAGATGACGCGTGTATTGTTGTCTTGGAAACAAATGTTAAGTCTTTGTGGCCACAGGATCCTGAAGGGGAAATGAATAACTTTGAATTTTCAATCGAACTGAATTGGGAATTTAATCCTGGCACTTTTTAAGTATGTAAATAAGTAAACCATGACCTATGCACATATGGACACTTGAGGGATGCTAATGCTGTCTGTCTAATGAATCCACATATTGAACAAGTGGTATTATACTATATGTATATTTCTATATTCATGAAGAAATTGTACTATATGCATATCAATATAGATACTCGAAATATAGATAACTACACATATAGATCTACAGTTCTAGTATCTATATGGATATGTAGGTGATACCATTTCTTCTTCCTCTCTCCAACCATCTCCAGGAAGCCACCAACATTATTGCGTGCACACTCTCGTTCAGAACGAGCTTGTGCTGAAGAGGTTAGGGCAGGCTAATGTTTACGATCTGTAATAATAACACTGGGAACTGGCACCATAATCACCTATGAACTGGGTTTTGCCCAGGCCTTATTGCAGTTATTACAGAGGTAATTCAAGCCACCACTGAGAATCTTTAGATTCATTTAAGCCTTTTGGGAAGATGCTGGGCTGTGACAATAGCCATCCATCTTTCTAAACAGTCCTAATCTGAACGGAGGATCCTAGCCAGCGATTGTGCCGTTGATGGATAGCACTCTGTTATTCTCTCTTCTCCTCTCTTCTCCCCCCTTCTCCCTCCCTCTCTTTATTCACTTCGAATTCTGTCAGAAGACTTTCCATTATCGCACAGCCAGACTCCCTCCTAGCTGAGGAGAGGCCGTGGCCATGGGAGGCGGTCTGGGAGGTTTCCGGGGGTCTGTAGGAGAAGAGACGATGAGCTCCGGGAGTAAGGCTGCTGAGCCGTGGTCACGATGCCGTCTGTTGTTCTTCTGAACTGAGCCGAGTTGGCTTCGCTCCATCACATATTTTTGGGGTGATTTATGCCCCCCAAAAAAGCTGAGTATCTGAAGAATGTGCGGGAGGCAGCTAGGCAGCTGGTCTCGAACGCGAGACACTTATTTCTGTTAGGGTGAAGTCCTAAGTCATTTTTTCTTGATCTGAGGAACTGACATGAGTCCACACACACACACTCACACACACTTAATTAAGAAAATCATATTTAAACAGCCGCATCCTCAGTTATTAAAAGCAGCTGTCCTGCACCCACATCTGAAAACAAACCCCCGGTCCTTTTAATAAAATATGACACATAAACATAAACATGTAACAAAAACAATTCCGTTAAGGAAAGAACAAGTTTAGGTTATGAAGCAGAAGGGTCAGCGTGGCCCCCCAGGAGGAGGGCTGCCCCCCCACCCTCTCCTTGGCAGCGCTCTGACAGAAACACCACGTCTGGGCTAGGAACAAACGAGGGGGAAATGAGCTTAACTGCTAAGAATTCAAGGTAAACAAATCCTGTCTCAGCTTGGATTAAAGGTAACATCACTGTTTTTTGTGTGTTTTTTTTCTCCCCTGATCCTTATCCTAAATTAGTACCGATGTATTTAAACCAGGAAGAGAGATAATGGATCCAGTAAAATGTGGCCTTCCTCGCGGTTCACATGCCTCAAGCTCGTCAAACCTTCGTGTTCAGTCCCTCAAAGACCTAGTACAGAAGTGACATAAAGGGTTATTTTAGATATAATTCAACAAACGTCCTGCATGAAAAGAGGGTGAATCCGTGACTATTTGATCAAGATAAGAAACAAGAAAGGCATTGTTTGTTACCCTGAGCCAACTAGGCCTTAGGCCAGCTAAGGAGATGCATTGTGGAATAGCAATATCTCAAGAGCATTTATCATTTGTAATCAGCATTTCAAGGCTTGAAGGGTCGGGAGAAGGTTGCTTTGTTAAAAGTCTTGGTCATAACAGGTTTCTTCCCCCCGGTGGTGAAGCCTTCAAAAATAAACTCTTAAGTTATTAGTGGCTGATGGTAATCAGCAGGGTTTTTTTGCAGGGAGTTTCCTTTGCTTATTCAAGTCTTCAAACACCTTAAAAAAGGTAGAGAAAGTGTTTACTGAAACTGGGTGGGACAAGGCTGTCATTAAAGAATTACAGCAAGCATCAATGGCTGAGGAATTAATAAATAAACACTTTAGGCACTAAAATAAACAGGCTTGCTAATCCATCAGCCAACATCTCAGATCTCCTGTCATCTCTCACAGCATGCAACGAGTCGCTCGCTGTAATTAACTCATTTTGGGACGACATGACAGCAAACTTATGAAAATGAAAAATGACAAACAAGACAAGAACAAGTGGAAGAAGTTGCTATGGAGATATGAGACAATGTCAGTGCTCCAATCAGGAGTTGGCAAACCATCACGGTTGCTCCAGTTACAAAATCTGTGTTCATGAAAAAAAAAATCATGCTAGCAGATTTTTCAAGAGGTTGACTAACGAAGTGTGTTTTTTTTTTTCCGCTGGGTAAATCCAGTTTCCAGCTTGGAAAGGCTTTCTCTCTAGGTAACGACTGAACTGCTCAACCTGAAACTTGATTGCTGAAAACAAACAAACAAACAAACAGGCCTCCACTCCTTGGACAACCTCACACTTGGCAGTTCACAGACAAACTTTTTCCACAACCGACACTAAAATCTGGAGCAGAATATCCTCCGCTGCGTTCGTTTCGAGACGCCCGCTACGGCGCAATTAAGATGGAAAAAGCCCCATCCGACGCGACAGCCTCTCCCCAACATGCAGATGAGCTGAAGTCTGCTGTAATGAGTCTGGTGAAATCCACCCATTATCTCTCGTCTGTTTTCTCCTCTCCCTCTTTATCCCAGCATCACCGCACGCATAAGTGCCTCGCCCATCAATCATCTTTACGCTCTGCCGGGGAAGATTCATTATACCTGGAGACGGTGGGAGACGAGAATCTCCGTCTAGCAAATGAATGATGGGAACTGTAGGATGGGAAGGAGAGTAAATAGGCAACGTCTCTACAGGGTGCTGCGAACCCCAGGTTCTCCACATGTTGGATTGGTCATCTGACAAGGAGCAGAAGTGCTGTTGTAATCGGAGACCATGGGGGAAAGGTAACCGTGGTAATTTGTGTATGTGATTTGGTTTTCTGTGCTTTTTCAGCAGTAAACCTATGATGTAGCCTGATAATTCGATATCCTTTATATATTTCTGACAACGTGATTATCACGTGTCGGCTTGTTGTTACAGGCTGTTAATGGATGATTGAGGTCAACATTCAAAACACGTTTTTCTTTTTTCTTTTTTATGGGGGGGGGGCGATTTTTCACTTCACTTGATTTTAATGCCAATTTTCAACCATTTGAAAATCCCAAATGGGAACACTGTATGATGAGAACCAGATGGGCTCACATGTTCATTAAAGAACACGTTCCCTTTGTGGGCATTTTGCCTTCTATCGAAAAGATGAGAGATGTTGGGATTTTTCATACAGATTATCTCTGTGAGCAACGAAAGATGGTTCTTCACAGAATCCGTCACTGTGAATTGATGCGGGATCTCCAAAACAAAACACCAAATAATTGTGGTGGTGAGCATACAAGATGAGAGTTTGGAGTGCAGTTAAGTATGTTGTTTTTGAGCATGAAAGAACTTTGAAGGCACTTTTTCAATACACGATCGGGTTTGAAATGGGAGATACATCAATTGCCTGAGAGAAAATTACAAAAGTGCTCAACTCTGAGGTCAAACGCAAGGGCCAGAGGGGCCACTGGAAATGTGTGGTTATTTGAGTAGGAGGACGATGGTGGTAAAGCAGACTTTGATAGAAGTCTAAATCTGGGAACCCAACCATCTGCCAAGCTGGGTTTTTCAGTCAGACTGGAAAATATTTTTTGTGTCTTAATTATAGTCTTGTTTACTGGTCCACAAATTGACGAAAATGAGATTGTGCTGCATTTCTCACAGTCTGTCATTTAGGACACCCACATTTATATGAAAGGTGCCACTATGTTTTCATTTTCACACATTCGATTTCACAAAATTCACCTCTAGGCACAAATGAAAGTTGACAAATCGTGGGTTCGTAATGTTAATTACGAACCCCTTACTCATAATTTGACATTTGCAACGGCGAGCAGGTAGGCTGGAATACACCCTGGGTTCATTCCTGATTGACCCTTTTAGCCAGGTAATTAATAACGGCAGGCATTAGCTGGCATTAGCCGTAGCTGGGAGTCGATTGTGTTTCCAAGTCAATCACTCCACTGGCTCGAGTGCAGTGTGCTGTTGTCTCCAGAGGCCTGTGCTTGCGCTAATGGGTCTAGCCCCTAGTTACAGAGTCACAATCCTATCAATAATAAAACAGGTCAGTCTGGATGAAAACCTTTTCCTTGTAGTTGATCCTCGGTTCACACTTTTTTCCAACAGTATTTCTCATTAGATTCTACTGAATGTCCTTCGTTGGCGTTGACTAAAGATAATATCCCACCAAATTAGATGTTTTTGATTTTAAGTTAGATTTTGATGTGGTTATCTGTCCTGTTGATCTCTTAAAAACAGCTGACAACAAACGGCCATAACTTGAAATAAAGTCAGTCCGAACGTCGTAACTTCAATCCAAACATGACACCATTTCCTTTCTTTTCCCAGGAGGGTGAGCAGACCCACACAAAAAAGCTACTCCACTAAAGGATCAAACCATTCCACGGTCCCTCTGATAGTTCCGGCCTCACATCTTTGAAATGTGCGACAGCACTCCCCAACACAGGTAATACCTCTCCTTCCCTCACCCCGTGCCCGGCCTGAACGAGGGCAATCACACTTTCCGCCTGGAATCAGCATGCACATCGCTCCTTTGTGGAGGCGGAGAGGAGGTCTGGATGAGCCGTGCTGTCGGTGAGACAAGGCATCACCACTATCAGACCCCACCGCCTGCAGAACCCAGACCCCCCCCTCCCCACAACACTGGAAGTCATTATGGAGACTCGGGGGGGAGGGGGGGGGGGGGCTAATAGACTGACTGACGGATATGAACTTTAGAAAAACCTGGGTGTCGCGGGGGGGGGTGGGGGCTCGGAAAGGAGGATGGCAATAATGCAGCCTTTCTGTGAGGGGCAGTGAGACAATAGGTGGTTTGTTGGGTCTGATAGAGAGGACAGGGCAGCTGACAGTGAATGAGGACTCACTGTCAGATTCCACAGCACTCCTAATGATATGAGGGAAGGGGGAAAGGATAGATCTAAAAATAAAAAAATATGAACTGATATTTTAAAGAATGTCCTTTTCCTGTCTTTCGTCTTAATTTTCAATCAAGGAGCCAGGAGAGACTCTATTTGCACAGGATTTGCAGGGATTTCACAGTTTCTTATATCATACAAAATCTCCATGGAAATTACTTACAAACTGAGGAAAATTACATTGAAGGACCTCCACGGATTGAATTCATCCCAAGCCAATTAGACCTCAAATTATTTTACTCACAGAATCTGCCGCTATTACAAATACAGCAATGCTTTTGGCCCTCTTCACAGGAAGTGACATAATAGGGTGTGCTAAGCTATGAAACTAGGAAGTACTGTACCATTCTAACCAGGACTCTGCATCTGCATAGTCAAACATGGCACTGAATTGATAGGGAGGTGTGAGTATGGGTGTGTGTGTGTGTAGGGGGTGCGTATGTATGTGTGTGTAGGGTGTGTGTGTGTGTCCAGCTGTGAGCAGAAGTCTGAGGGTGAACCCACAGAGCGCAGCTCCTCCGACTTCCTGGTGTGCGCTGGTTGTGGATCCGTGTTTGGTGACCAGACGTCCCCTCCCAACACTATGCTAATGGCCGTCGCTAACAGATGGGTAGAGGCCGTGTTGACGGCAGCCGAGCACCAGAGCCCGCCAGGGGGATTTACGGCCCCCGGTCTCAGCCAGTAATGGCCCTCGTGTTTGACAGCTCTCTACTAACAGCTCGACAGAGTGCAGTTGGGCTGGGGCGCAGTCACTTTTGCCTGGCCATATAGTATCTGGTTGGGGCTGGAACCCAAGGCTGACGTCCTGTCAATAGAACCCCTCCGT